>JAQFXN010001979.1:0-13700 GCA_034693365.1 Liacarus xylariae
ATTTTATACCCTCTATACAATGAGATTGATCAAACTCGAAAATTCCAAAAGTCCCCTTATCCATAATACCCCTTTGAGAACTCACTGTTAACAAGTCGAATTTCAGGCCAGGTTGTATTAATGGTAACCCAAAATGAACTTGTTAAAAATACAATAAAATGTGACTCCGATGTAGAATTTGAGGGGAAACCGAATATGGCAATTAAAAAAAGTCTATCTCGAATATTTTTCAAGTTATTCGACTTTATAGTTGGTCTTTTCAAGATTTTTATATCTTATATCAATTTTTACATTTTTATTGATCTCATTCTATTCTCTAACAATAGTTTAAATTTTATTCAAATCTGACCACTTTTCATCAAGGTGTGATGTCTCCTTTTGAGCAAATATGCCACTGTAGTTTTTAAGTCTGAGCGTACCTGATTAAGTCTAACAAAACCATGATAATTTGTAATATTTTGTCATTCTTACTAAATAAATATTTAAGCAAATTATAACAACACCTAAGTTTTAATTTAATTATAATTTTATAACTCCTGATTCCAATTCTGGACCGAAAGTAATTGAGTTTAAAAGTTAAATTTGATAATTATTTTTCATAAACTATCGTTAAGTCAATGAGTCCAGACATGAAAATGTCAGGGGAATATTTTTCTGCGAGAGTCTAGGGGAGGGCAAAATGGAAAATTTTCCAATTTTGGCCTAGGCCCTAGGGAGTTTTTTCAGAAGTAATTTATTGCTTACTAATTGTAATATATAGGGCATTGAAAAAGACCTATTTAACCCATCTTATCGGTTCATAGGATAACTTCCAGAGTTTGGATGCAAACGAATCTCATAGTTACATATTCTATTTACCGAACTTTTATTGCACCTATAAATGCCTATTTGACACATTAGAACCAATTTATAGGTTTTGAATAATTTAAGGAATAATAAAGAATATTTAGTTAAAATATTTACTGAAGTTTCATTAAATCAAAAATATTAATAAAGAGTATCTAAATGCTACTTAAATAGATAATTTTAAATTAGATTTAATGAAAATTTAGAAAGGACCTTACGAATATTAAGGTAAAATTCTCCCTTTTATAAATCAATACATATTTGGTAGATGGTGTTAAAATCGAAAAATTAGACTATGAAAAATATCAATTGAGACATCGATTTTGACTAATTCGTACACGCTGAATCGATTGGTGATGGTTTCAAAGTCGAAAATCCATTATTATTTGAGATAGAGAGCTAATCTCTAATCTTCTCTAATTTATCGATATTTTTTATAATACAACGCTCTCTATCTCAAATAATAATGGATTTTCGAGTTTGAAACCATCACCAATCGATTCAGCGTGTACAAATTAATCTGAATCGATGTCTCAATTGATATTTTTCGTAAAGTAAAATTTTTCGATTTTAAGCCATCTACCAAATATGTATTTCTTTCCTACTTTGTTATTAAATTGTCAAAGTATGTCATATGATATATCGTTGCACTCAGAATAATGAGTTCTTTAATATAAAAAATACTTTATAGTAAGAAATGTCAATTTTTAAACATGTCACCCATAGATTAACATTATGTAAACATCTTTGAAGATTTTTAGAAAAAAACAAGGAAAAAGCCCCTCTGGAAAAAATTTATTTTGTTCTGAATGTTGTATAGAATTTAAATATAATTTTTTAAGACTACAAAATCTTCCGGAACTTTGTCGAAAAAAATGGGAAAAAATTCGGGAATTTTTTTTATTCTGAAAAAATAATTTTAAATTTCTGTCATCAACAAAGGACAGCATTCTATAAATCTTCATGCTATCAAATTGTTTATATCTATTATGGTTTATGTGTAAACCCAAGTCAAATTTTCGAACTTCGAAGGGCGATTCCCAAGCCCCCTGGATAGATTTTGAAATAATTTTAACATATTTTTGCACGTGAAGGATAGCGCTATCGCATCCCGGTATGCACTTTTTGATTTATCAAAGGGAGAATTTTACCTTAAATCCGTAATGTCATTTCTATTTTAATTTTTGAAATTAAGTCTTTTATTCCTCGGACCAACTCATATACACTTGTAAATAAATTAAGCTCGTCTAAGAATGATATAACATTGTTAGCATGTTACAACAAAGTAGCAAGAAGTTGGTTGAGCACCCTAAAATTTTGCATAGATAAGTCATTTACTTTTTCTGACTAAATAAATTAAAATTTAAAAATCAAAATAATATAATTTTGATAAACATTTTTCTTAAATAAAATTTCATATAAAAATATTAAATTAAAACTGTATTTAATTTATTTAGTGCAGTAAAGTTTAGTCACAGGATAAAGCATATTACTGTTAATGTTAATTACAAGTTAGTAATTATTGTAGCATTTCTATTAACTAACTTGTAATATAAAGTGGAATTAAATTCGATTTTTATTTTATAAACTTTGTTATCCAAAAATTGTGTTTGATGAGAATTAACCATGTAAGAAGTATTCAGTACTGTAATTTATATTCAAACATGGTGACATAGGGAATTTTCGGTATATCTTTAATTAACAAACAATCTTAATGAATAAAATAATAATTTTAAAGAAATTGCAAGTTATGTTCGATTTAATATATAAATTGTACAGTAACTTCAATTTTAGAGTTACCTAGTAACCTTTTACTTTTTCAGTATATTGTTATTTAGAGTTAAAAATGAAAATATATAATTTCAAATTACTTTATAAAGATTAAAAAACATAATGTTCCAACTTATCTACTGTATCTTATATGATAATATTATATCAATGATATTGGTTTTATTTATAAAATAGAAGTTCTTCGTGGATTAAATGATTTTAGTATTAAATTCTTATTTTAAATACCTTAGATATTTGGTAAATATCTATAAAAGCATGTGAATAATGAATTTGTTTCCAAAATAAAGTATTTTGACAAAGTTGTACGTCAACTTACAAGTTGTTAGTAAATTTAATGTAGTTTAAATATTGTTTAAATTCCATAAGCCTTGTTAGATAATGTTTGTTTAAATATGATTTTATCTTAGTTTAAATTTTAAAACACATTTTGAACTGGCAGTTAACTAGTAATTGACAAAGAAATAAATTTAAATTATATATTTGACCAATATTGTGTTTTAAAGTTTAGTTGACGAATATTTGTTAGAATTATATTGGAATAACGTAACGCAAATATATCAATGTATATATCGTTGTAGATATTGATAAAAATAATAGACCGGAATAACCACTGTAAAAAAAATTTATCATGCAAATTTTTAGAATTTGTTAAAACGTCATATTTTGTGAATGAGGCAATTTTACCAGATTGCGCATTACCCCCTCTGCTAAAAACTTTGAAGGCTATATTCGAGGGCCTTCAAAACCAGCGTTCCTAAATTCCATAATGTATTTTCATGAAATGCACGTGATTTTTAATTAGTAAAAGTTCAAATATATGTTTATTTCATTCTAATAATTTTCTTATTTAATGAAATCTTAATGTCACACTCTTCAGAGCCTAAGTCTCAAACATATTGATATAATTTTTTTATTAAAAATTCATATGAATCTCTATCGAACCCATCAAAATAATGCAATTGAATTATGTTTATTAACCCTAACATCCTTTAATATATTTTTTAGATTAAGATAGTTGATTTGAGAGCAAACTTGTTGCAATAGTTTCATTTACAACACAAATATTCTTATGTTTCTTTATATTAAAGTCTGAATTATTCCATTTATTGAGAAAATATAAATAAAATTGAAGAAATATTAGTTAAACCAATACCTATTAGGTATTTAAATCTAATCGATTGGTTTTAACCACAACTAAACCTTCTCATCAATAGATTGGAAACAACACAGCCTTCTATCCTGTCTTACAAATTCAAAGTAAAATAAGTTATTTTAAGTATTCGTCAGATTCTCTAATTCAAGGACTGAAAAAAATAAAGCAATATTTAAAAGAATATTTAAATTTCCATTAGTTTAAACAAATTGGGTATAAATGAAATGAAATAATACAATAATTTAATCGATTAATAGATCAAAATATTTATTGAAAATAACTGCAATATTTGGTTCACAAAAATATTCAGTAATATTAATATTAATCGATTGAATAAAAATACAGTTATTATACAATTGTTTGCCAATAAATAAAATATTCGATATTATAAAAGTCGTCATAAAATATATAACCCATTAATCCAATGCATGTATTGATTGTTTAATTAAAAATTGTCTTTAAAAAAGCTATTATTACCAAAAAAAAGAAATTATTTGTGGATCACATTCTTTAATAAATGGCACCAAAAATGACAAATTATTAGAATAAAAGACATTCAAAATTATTTCATTGCTATCAAACTTTTTGAAAGACTTTCGATAAAAACTAAAGTTTTTAAGAAATTTGTTTTGAATCGAAACAAAGCGATAATTAAAAAGCCGATAGCAATACAATGCAATGAACCGATAATTATTGGCAAAGTTTTAGTTCAAATGTATTTTGTTTTGCCTTAAAGTTTATGGCAGTATTACATATCCATATCGAACTGTGGCTCTTCACCAGATTGTGCCGGAGCTAAAAAATACAATATAGCGTTAGAATATGTATTAATTATATTTTAAAAACTAATAAATTATAAAATAAAAGTAATTTTATGTTTATTTTTATCTCACATTTGGAAACAACTTTAAATAATAATAGAAATTATAAATAAAGAATAGGTTTGGAAGTGAGTCACCTGTTGTTGATATTGAATCGGATGGCATTGGCTTTTCCTCTTCACAGGTGGCCAGTGTTGTGGTGGCTGTAGCTGTAGTACTATTGCTTCCTCGACGAGCCATTGGTTTGTTCTCTTTGCCAGTCAGAGGTGACGTTACGCCGGGAATTGTGGGTAAGTTCTTGGGGGGAGATCTGGCCATTGGACTGTTGCGCAAATGCATTAAGAATGAGCGGTCGTATACTATTCGGGTTCCTATCAATGCATTTATTAGAGATAAGGATTCGTAAAGTTTTTAAAAACTAAAACATTTCAATCGAAACATATTTAATGACGAAAATTATGGAATTTTAGAGTAAATGAGGAAATAATTGAAATTTTGTATAAAAAGTGCTATTTTTTGCAAAACAGAAAATGAGCTAAAAATTGTATGAAAGGCGTCCTTGAATTCAGATAAAGCTGTAAACAAAGTCATGTGCACTCAATACAAGTCATACACATTTGCGTTCATTTGATTGCTATTTAAAACATATTTTAAATTACAGACTATAGACATGAAAACACTGGACCAATACCTCCAGGCGTTGTCGAGAAGAGAGTCCCGCCGGGAGTGGACGAGTAGTCGTATGGCATTTGACTCAAGTCGTTGACTACTATTCTTCGCGAAGGTATCTCTCGTCCAGTGTTGGACATCTTCTTGGGTGAGCCCACGGATGACATTCTGACAGACAGTTAATACAAGACATGAATATATAAACACTTGAATAAATAGCACTAATAATGGGTGCAATACCTGACCGTCTCTTTCCGTTATTTGTTATTTCGTAAACTTTTCACAATTTCAGTCTTTACTTCTCTTCTCTTCTCTCTCTCTCTAATGCTATAACAAAACCAAACGAAGCTTTAGTCGCAAAGCAATTATCGCAATAATCACGTGCTTTAGTGTAAAAGTATTAATAAACCGATTTCACAACAGTTATAACACTTAAATACAGTCAAATTTGGTTTAATAAACAAACCTATAATATAAATGACTGCCTATTATTAAAAACAGCTATATATTAGTTAAAGATTTAACATAAGTTTTACTTATAATAACCCATATTTAATCCATGTTTTCCTTTATAAAAAAGCAATCTATAATGAATAGTAGCTATTATAATATGAACTCATATCTCCTGATTCCCCCGTTCACTATAACAAGGTTATACTGTAGTGCGGACTAGCCTTTTAAATAAGGGATCAGTACTGTACTGTACGGACAAAAATATTTTGTTTAAATACTTTCATTTAATAGATTTAAACTTTAATTTATTTTTAATTAACATTTTTATTAATTATTGATTTGACTATAGGTTGTTATATAAATCTAATATAATTTAAATAATCATAAACTTTAAATAAATAGCAAAACTTTATTAATGAAAAGTCCCTCTTATTATGAAACCCTTTAATGTTTAAAAAGGCGTAAATGACAACAAAGTATTGTAACGTAAATAAAGTATTATATCAGCGAATCTAATGATAGACTAACGCAATGTAAATAAATATAAGTCCAGGTCTTATCGTATGATTGAATCAATTGATAACAAAAGGAATTTTTAATTGAGAAAACTTTTTGATTGAATCATTGATTTGATATCAATATATATGTGGTTTGAATGCAATCACAAATTGGAACTTTGAATGAAAACTTTGTTTTTGTTTTATTTCCTACTTTTGGTAGTAGTTATTCCTAACCCGATGGGGTTTGAATGCTTTATAACTCAACTTTTTGTAAACAGGCACAAAACCTCTTAGTCTAGGATCCTGTATCACTGGCGATTACTATGGTTACGGCTAGATACGCAAATTTTATATCCTTGTTCCACGGGGTCCCTGTAAAAACCTTTTATCCTTAAGGGTTAAGGGCAGGGAATGGTTTTGAAATTTGATAAAAGGGTTATTTCAGTATATTATGTACAAACAATGCGTTAACCGAAGTTAACAGATCTTCGATCACTTCTGGAACAGTTAAATGTCGACAAATTATTGTTTATTAGACCTAATTATAATAAACATGTTATATTAAGTAAAACTCAATTATACTGTATTTCAAATTTTCTGCTATAAATATATGTAATAAAATCAGATTAAAATTTAGTATAACAATGGTTCAAGGGTTTATTCAAGGGTTTTTTCGGCAATAAGAATGTAAGGGTAGGGTCCAGGGTAGGGAAGGATTAAGAATTTTCGCCAAGAGTAGTGTTTATTTTTTCACTAAATTAAGGGTCAAGGGACTTAAAACTCCTTTTACATATGAAATATAGATCAACACAGTTAAAGATTAATGAGTTGCGACTCAAAGAGGTGGAGTTAAGAGTATCTTCTTGGTTACTCGCGATATAAACACTATTATAGTAGCAGTAACCATAGTAGCTACCAGTGATACAGGATCCTAGAATAAGAGGTTTTGTACCGGTTTACAAAAAGTTGAACTATAGTATTTATTTATTTACTATATATATAATTATTTTATAGCTCAATAAGATTTCATTTAATTTTTTGGTCAGGATGTAGATAAATGTTTTAAAATTTCTCAAATTTTTCCACAAAATAAATTAATATATGGAATCTATCTAGAATTTTACGAGAAACTCGAATATGTAATCGTTTTACATAGAATTATTTTTATTGACTAATTCGACAAGGCACTTGTTTTATCTCTAATTTTATTTATCAAGTTTGAAATAAAGAATAATATAATATACGAATCCTTATTACAAACTTTAAGAAGAATTCGAATATAAAATTTAAAATTTTCAAACGAATTTTATTTCGAAATTCGATCATTTTTTATTCGAGGATATTACACATTGAATCAATGTAGAATTTCAAAAGAAATTCATATACGAAATCAATTTTTCATATCGATGTGATACATTCGGTCAAATTCGACAAGTGGACACAATGATGAATTCAAGGAATAATAACAGATTTTTTTCAAATTCTTGGTAAATTTGGATGAGTTTTCATTAAGCTCTTACAGAATTTATCTTCATTCGCCTGAATTCAGTCAAATTCTGTTAATTCTTACAGAATTAGCCGAAATTTTGTAAAATTACACCATTTTTAATTAAATTCTGCAAAATATCCTTCCTTAAACCACATGTGATGTTAAGGCTCTTATCAGTATCCTAAACCCCCTTGCTTTGAGATTTTAGGACATCCCTAATCTTTTAAATCATTCATTATTGGTGCATTAAATTAACTTGTGTTATAATGTACATTTTATACTTAAAACCAATTTTTTGATATTTTTTCGCCATTTTGAGTGTGTTTTCTTATTTTATGTAATATTGGATATAATCGCTATCGTTTATTATCCTCTGCTTTGTTCTGCGCCGACGGTAGTTATAAGCGGCTCATAATGTCAAATTTAGAAACTAAATTCGAGATCAGTATTTTTAAATTTTATATTCGAATTCCTATTAAATTCTGTAATATGGATTCTTATATTATGTTCAAATTCTTTTATTCAAATGTGATAAATAAAAATAAGTTGAAATATTAATTCGATGTAAAAATCGATTTTATATTCGAGTTTCTCGTAAAACTCTAGGTCGATTCCATGTATTAACTTATTTTGTTCTAAAATTTGAAAATTTCAAGATTAGAATGACAGCCTACTGCCTGATCATTTTTTGTTAATAAATTTTTATACAATTTTTTGATTTTTTAAACATTCTTTATATAGAATAAGCTTGAGGTTAGGAATAACCACCCCTACTCGCATTGGTTATTCCTATCCCGATGGGGTTAGAAATAAACTTGGTTATTTCTATTAAACTTTCAGAGAGACTCACAGTCAGTAAAACAGAAATTAATGTAAAATAATTTAAGGGTTTGTCGACTAAAATAAGAAATAAATATTAATTTTAAAAACTGTTAAACAATTTATTTTAATTAAAACTTTTGTTTTTACTCTAAAAAACTTGATTTAAGTTCTTTGGATTTAATTTAATAAAAGAGAAAATATGAGTAAATATTGTTTAATAATAATTAGTTTATTGATTGTAAGCATTGTATCGCTTAGTAAAGCAGTGAATAAGTACTCGAAAGCAGCGAATATTCGCGAATCGGATAAACCCTTCCGAATGATGAAACTGAATGAGTTCTGGCAAAAGGCTATTCACGTATTTATTTGTTTGTATTTCTCGGTTGAAATCACATCTAATTTATTGATTTCATTGATCAGAGACTCGACGCACAAAAACTAAAGAGTCTTTTGTCAGATCTTAAAGTTCAAGACAAGGATGAGATAACTCTGAAAAAGATTAAAGCCGAGAGTCAGGACAAGGACGGCATCAAAGAAGCACAAGTCCGGCGACAGCTGTCGGCTATTTTGCAAAAGTATGGATTAAGTGATTACTACAAGACTTGGGAGGGTTTGGACAACAATTCGAGTCAATTGTCAGACAATAAATATTCTGACGATTATATAGAAAAACAGTTATTTCGGGACAAAAAACTGGACAAACTTTGGAAAAAAGCACAGAATTCTGGTTTAAATGACGAACAGTTGAAAGTACTTAAAGAGGAACTGAGACATCACGAGATGAAAATGAATGAATACAACCAATTGATTGATTACATCAATAGGAAAGAAGTGCTCCAGAGGTCCAAAGGCGAGGATTGGGAGAACTCAATGAACAGAATTATGAACGAAGAAGAGCTCAGAGAGGGATACAATGAGGACACAGCACAGGCACTCAAAGAGAAACACTTTGAGATAAAAGAAAACTATAAGCGATTGAATGATAAAATCATTAATAGTGTCGACACTCTTAGCCATACAGACAATGAATTCGAAGAAGAAAGCGCTCAAACGCTCTGGGAATTGGCGGTTAAGTCCAACTTTAATAAAGACGAACTGATTTCGTTGCGCCAAGAGTTGGATCACTTCCAGAGCAGAGTCAGGAAATTAAGACATTTTGAGTCACAATTGGAAATGGATTTTATTGCCGGAAAAGAAGTCAACGAAAACATTGGTTTGGAATTCGATGGAAACGATAAACACCTGAAGAAAAAAGTCAAAGAACTTAATTATAAAGTGAATAAACTTCACAACGAATTAGAGACTCGAATAATGCAAAGACATATCGAATTATGATTTGATTCAATCATTTTTTAATTTAATTAATTAATCAAAAAATTTGTTTACAATTCTTTTGTTTATTTATAATTTATATACAAAAATACTGTCAATATTTCAGATCAAATAAAATTAGGATTTTTTAGAATTTTTGTCGTTTCCATCCTTTTCTAGATTTTTCTCAAATTTCTCGAATTCTTTGGCTGCGATTTCATCGGTTTCATCCGTCACCTAATCATCGATTCAATCAATGTTTATATTCTCAAAACAAATAATGAATTTGTTATAAAAATTAAATTTAATTTTCAAATAATCCATTTCTCAAACCTGTTCTACGTTAAGCACTTCGGGAATATAGAACTGAAGCATATTTTGGATTCCATTCTTCAGCGTTACGATAGAAGAGGGACATGAAGTACAGGCGCCTTGAAGTTTGAGTTTAACGGTTCCGTTTTCGAAGCCCTTTAATAGGGTAACCATTAATAGAGAGATAGTCTCTAAGAGAATACAAATATAGAGTCCAAATCGAAAAGTTGATACCTTATACATAATATCGCCCCCGTCTTCCTGTACTGTGGGTCTGATCCGAGTCTCAATCAATTCCTTAATCATGGCTACAGTTTCGTCGTCTTCGACCACGTCTTCGACTAATTTTATAAATTTTAATATAATTTCGATTAAAAGTTTAAATCAAATACCGATTTGTTTGTTATCTTCGGTTTCATTAATGATGGGAAGACCGGTGGCA
The DNA here is from genome assembly GCA_034693365.1 of Liacarus xylariae. Taxonomy (NCBI): domain Eukaryota; kingdom Metazoa; phylum Arthropoda; class Arachnida; order Sarcoptiformes; family Liacaridae; genus Liacarus; species Liacarus xylariae. The sequence continues at coordinate 10,610 of JAQFXN010001979.1, forward strand.
AAGAAGTCCATAATTGTGGCGAATATTTCCGGTTTTAATAGTTTCCAATCGATGTCGTCATCGGATTTGGTTATTGTTATGAAATCGGATCCAAAAAAGACTCCTTTAATGCCTTCAATACGAAACAGTGTTTTAGCCAAAGGAGACTTATGTAGGGCTGACTTCATGTTCGGGAAGTCTACAGTAGTGCCCGAAGGCATGACTTTAACCCCCGGAACAAACTTAAGACTATTGGGATTCGGAGTCTCTTCTATTTGAATAAACATAAAGCGCTCTGAAATACATTCAAACAATAATTTATTTATTTATCAATCAATTCATAGTTTACTTATCACTGAGAATGCATTCAATCCCTTGTTTTCTAATAGTTTTCTCGCAATCAATGAATTTATATTTCTTTTGAATATTTTGTTTAAATTCCGATTTCTGTCAATCATTTCATTGAATTGTTTTGTTTTAAAACAATAATTCAATGAATATATCAATCGATTGCTAATCAAAATTGATTTACTTTTTGTCAAACAATTTAAATACATTTTAATTATAATAATAATAAAGAAAGTTAACTACAATTTAGTAATGCGTTTAAAGATTTTTAAAAATATTGTTAACAAATGATTTACAGTTTTATAAATTAAACCAATAAACAGCACTTGTAGTGACGCCTAGTCTTCAATGTAATCAGAATTTCTGATGCAATACCGCTCTAACACTTCTACAGAATAACTCCAGAATTCCAGAATAATAAGAGTTAAAAAGGGCTAAAATAGTTCTTAAATAGATTTTTATTTTTTTCATAAATTATAAAAATTAACAAATAAAATATGAAAACTTAAAGCACAGCATAAGAAATATCATAAAAGCTGTTATCGAAATCCATATCGTTGTATAAGTAGTGCATTTAGTAAAAGATGTTTTTAGTAAAATCATTGGGAAGTATATGCAAATGTAAATTCTCAGAGAAAAATAATTTTTTTAGTTGAAAACCTGATTTTTATGCAAAAAACCTGATTTTTATGTTTATAGTTATTAGAAGCTGGTTTTTGAACATTAAGGTAATTTGCTATGTTAAGATTTTAAATTATAAATATCTAATTTTAAGTAATTTTATAAAACAAGAATTTTCAATGAAAAATTGCAAATGCATTCAAAATTCTTTTCAAAATACTCCCTCTTTATTTTTTTTATTTAAATGAATTTATAATTTGTTTTTTCTATTCTACAATAATAAAATAAGAATTTTTGTATTTCATCAATTAGATTTAATTTTTAAAAAATATATTTCTGATCATTATATCTGATCTAAAATTCACTATTTAAGTAGAACTTAGATACTAACTAATAGTAAATTAGATTTTTGATTTAATGAAACTTTATAACCTCCATTGGTCAGCCCTAATTAATTAATGTAGTTTTAATTCTGTTTAATTAGTTTTAATTCAGTTAGTTTAAATTAAACTATCTTAGCTAGTTAATATTCAATCCTATGAATTAAATTTTGCTTAATATTGCGTCATTTCAAATTCATTTATAAAACCGGTTGTGCATTAGAAAATCATTTTGGAATCAAAATGGGATATTTTCAAGTCCATATTTATAAATCCTTTGTTAATAACGGAAATATACAATGTTCTATATTTTCTTTATCAGTAGCGGTAAATATGAAGCCGTTCCCGTGTGTGGTTCTTGAGGCTCGTGTGATCAAATGCACGAATATTTTATGATAGGAAAATTGGAATTGGAAAATATTTCAAACCCATTCCCTATCATATTTCCATCTCTCAATCTGTGCCTAAAAAATTTCCCACTAAACTATAAAGCAATTTATTAGTAATGAGTAGGGCATTGCAAAATAGGTTTTTATTGGACCCTTTATAGGTCCTATAATAGGAGTGATAAAGGGGTAAAATACATCTTTAAATAGGTTTTTATTTTTTTCAAAAATTGTAAAAATTTACTAATAAAATATGAAAATTTAAAGAACAAGATAACAAAACACTATATCGCTTTATGATTGGGGTATTAAGTGTGATAAAATAGTGATTAAATTCTTAAAATGCTAAGGAAGTATTATAATATAACTAGAACAGCGATATATATACCTATACACCTATATAAAACAACCCCGACTTATTAATTTAATTTAAAAGATATTGAATTAACTTAAATTTAACTATAAAATTATTTAATTTTGAATAGGTTTGTTGATTTGTAATTAAACCTATTAACCCAAAATCTCGAATCCCAAAATCTCGAGTCCTAAAATGTCGAAACCCAAAATCTCGCATCCCAAAATCTTGAGTCCCAAAATCTCGAAATCAAAAACATTGAAACCCTAGATCTCCAATCTTAAAATATCGAAAACCAAAATGTCGTAACCCATAATCTCGCATTCCAAAATCAGAAACCCAAAATCTTGAATCCAAAATCTAGAAGCCCAAAATTTCTAATTCCAATATCTCGCATCCTATATCCTCGAATGCGAATATCTTGACAGCTTGTGGTATTGTTATTTTGATTGTTAGAACGTTCAATTGACAATTTATCCTTTATTTGAGAACTGTACAAAAAATTTTCTTTAATCTCGTTTTCAAGATTTTGAGTTTGGATATTATGGTTTCAAGTATATGAGTTTCGAAATTTTGGTTTTCGAAATTATGGGTTTCAAGTAAATGAGTTTCGAGATTTTTGTTTTCGAAATTATGGGTATCGAGATTTTGGATTTCGAAATTATGGCTTTCGAGATTTTGGGTTTCGAAATTATTGCTTTCGAGATTTTGGGTTTCGAAATTATGTCTTTCGAGATTTTGGGTTTCTAAATTATGGCTTTCGAGATTTTGGTTTTAGTGATTATGGGTTTCGAGATTTTGGGTTTCGAAATTATGGCTTTCGAGATTTTGGTTTTAGTGATTATGGCTTTCGAGATTTTGGGTTTCGAAATTATGGCTTTCGAGATTTTGGGTTTCGAAATTATGGGTTTCGAGATTTTGGGTTTCGAAATTATGGCTTTCGAAATTTTGGTTTTAGTGATTATGGGTTTCGAGATTTTGGGTTTCGAAATTATGGCTTTCGAGATTTTGGTTTTAGTGAT
>JAQFXN010001980.1:0-13698 GCA_034693365.1 Liacarus xylariae
AATAATAGTTTTAGTTTTGTTTTTCATTTTGCTTTCATTATTGTCATTGATCTTCAATTTTATGTTATATTCATTATTGTTTTTGTCATCAATTTGATTGGTTTTGTAGACAAAATTCATTTCATTCTCCATATGTTAAATATATTTGCTCTCAAACCTGAAATGACATTTTTTACTTCAATCAAAATACTAATGCTTTCAAATTATTTTAAGTTTTGTTAAATACTTTCATAATATATATCTAACAATAAATTGAAGACTTTATGCATTAGTCTGAAACTTAACGATAATAACAAATTCGTTGAAATCCTGTCATATAATAAAATATCAATGATATATCATTTGTACAATCATTATCTGCTATATCTAAGTATTAGTCAATGTTCACATGGTTTGATATAAACTAATAAATATTATGCAACAAAAAATTATTTAGTCTATCAGAAACAGAATATGTTGGTTCACCTGTTATTACAACTCCAATTGATTCGTTGGATAAATCATTAACAGGAGTACAATATGTGGCTTCAGCTTTAAGCCTAATATTGAAAAATTTTCAATTTATTTAATTAATTGTAGAATTTATAAAACAATGTTTTTAAGAATAATAATATTCAGTATATATATTTCCTTTATAAACAACAATTCTTCCAAACACTGTTCAAGTTTTGTTTAAAGATTATAATTAAAACTATAAGAATCGATATCACCTCAACTCGTTTAATGAACTATAAAAAAACTACTTATGCATAAGGTTACCAAACAAGGGGATTGTCTTTTATCATTCAGTCTGAGTTATCACATCTAAATTGGATTTCTAAACAGAGAAACTTTTTATTTTGTCTAGAATTTTAAGTTAACTTGTTATCAATTACATAAACAAAATCAGCCTTTTATTTACAGTTTGGCTTATTCTATAAAAAGTCTCAATATATTGAAAAGAATAGGAGATGTATTTTAGACAATCTTGACTAATTTACAACTATATATAATTGCAAAATTAAATAAAACCCTGGTCATTTAGCAATATTAGATTTAGTGTTAGATTAATTACTTCCAAGAATCACGATGGTCATTTCAGGTAATGCTGGTCCCAGTTAATCAACGCGGGAAAGGGAAACTACAATATTATTTATAATATCAATTTACAGTTTATCGCTTTGGCTAAAAACAAAATTAAAATACCGTTTATATGATCTTGGTAAAAGACAATATAATTGTTTTAAGATTTAAAATCGAATTTATATAAATGAAATAAATTTAAATAGAATATATCAATCAAAGTGTGCGGATGTGAACTAATATTATTCCATTTCTATAAATATAAAATTATTTATTTAGTGCCCCAAATGGAAAAACATTGACTAAATCTTTGATACACCTGTCATATAAATTCTATTCAAACAAGATTATATACGAGTCAGTAAAATACCCCTATATTTATTCAATCACATCAAATATCTAATGATTGTATACAAAATTGAATTTATTAACTTTTTTCTTTTTTATACACTCTATATCGTTTATAGTGTTCCTGCTTATAGTGAATATCCGCCTATTGTGAACGGTTCTTTAAGAACCAAGAACAAATGTTTTACAATATACTTAAAACACATCATTTAGAGTGAACCCGTATATAGTGAAAACCTGCTTATAGTAAATGATATTTAGGAACAATACTATCAAAGACTAGTGAAATATTTACGTTTATAGTGAATGACTATTAATGCATAAAAACATAACTTTCTTAATGAATGGATTCAATGCTAATGAAAAGTATTGCACAAAAACTATAAGCGGGTAATAAAGCATTGAATGATTTGAAGCATTGTATTGAAGAATAAAATATTTTTGAATATGTTGTCGTTTATAGTGAATTTCGCTTATAGTGAATGAATTCTTTGAAACCGAGCCGTTCACTCTAAACGATATAGAGTGTATATTGAATAATGAGATTATATAGAAATTCCTATAATTTATTAATTCATTCAAAACACTATTGATTTGAATAATATTTATACATTTATTTATTTTTGAATAATTTATCAAACTTTGGGAGCGGAGTAGTTCAGTAGGCATGGTGGCCGCCCATATGGTTGAAGGGTCGCTGGTACTAAGGGTATCTGTTTATTTAGACTTTTTAACGCAAATATCGTTCCTAGTTGTTTTCACTGCACTTCTAGCAATGTCCTGGTCACTTGTTGTAGAAGGGGTGGGACAAAGTGCATAAGACACTTGACGTGTGGCATTCGGCCACTACGCCTACACCAAAAGGTATAAAAAGCGTTCATGAAAATGCATGAATGAATGAATGAATAATTTATCAAACTTACCGAGAGCTTCTTGCAAATTAGTTCGAATCGATCTAAGACTATATAAAATTAGCTTTATTCATTGTTTTTGTTATTATTGATAACTTATTAACTTATAAAAACATATTACAAAGAATGTTCTAATTCTTTCCATTGCTATGATTTGAAGGTTTTGAAAATACTTTATAGTTCTCTGATATAAATTTATGAAAGACACTTTTTATATATAATAATATAAAATTATAATATTCAATAATTATAATAAATTGTATTCTAAATCAGAGCATATCTGTTAAAAGTTTTATATATATAACTCGCTTTACTTTTTAATATAAAAACTGAAATTTGAAAATGGAATTGAATTTTGTTTTTACTTTTTTTGTATTCTATTTCTATTGAGTATATAAATAACTGTATATCTGTTTGCCTGTCTGTCTGTCATTTAAAACTTGCTATGTCTATGGAATTGGACAAAAGACAATTCAAAGAAGTAATTTTCATGACAGATCTATTGAGGAGAAGCAATGTCAATCAGTGAAGGATAGATTTGTTAATTCTAACACCGGAAAATAGCTATAATGCTAAGCTTCTGGGAAAATGATTAATATTTATAATACTTAGATATAATAAAAGATAACCAAATTTAACGAAATCAATTGGGGTTTAAGCAAAAGTATTTTGGCAACTTTTCTTTCGGAATGACAGAGGGTATAAGGTAGGTATAATAAAATAGAATATTCAAATTGCCAGACTATTTTGAGGACTAATTCTTAAAAAATTCAACTAATTTTACCAGAATTTTGACAAAATTTGTTGTAATTTAATAAAAGTCACAAAAACATAATGCTTAAATTAACAAAAATTTCTACAGAATCTATGATTTTGGTAACCAATTACATTTTTGGCACCCTTTCCAAAGTCGGAAAATTTCGGGAGGGATACAAAAATTCACATCTCTCATCCATTCTTTCTGATTATGCCATGGGGGATTTTGGTTATTCTCACAATCCAAGAGAGCAGTGCGTTTATACATTCACATTGGAAATCTCTGGCTATAATGAACCCTGTATCCTCTCTTTTTAATATCACCTTTCAATCACTGTTGATTCTATTGATGACTGAACATTTTTACATCAACCATAAAATATCTGTATATTTAAAAAATAGTTGAAAAAGACATGTTATACTTTAGAAAATAAATAATTTTTAGCTTATTTTTCATCATTCTATATGAGATAATATAACTGGTTAATTTATAGCTTGTTCATTTTTGTGTACTTTTAACCTTTGATATTATAAATTATAAGTTATAATTCAAAATGAATCATAAAATATTAGAACAAATTGTCTGAAAACACCCATAAAATGATTAGAATTGAAGATTAATTATTAATGAAATACATTTACTAAAATCCAAGTCATATTAAAATTCTGCCAAATTTAATAAAACTCAATATTGAAATGGTTCAACAAATGGCTCAAATGGTCCATCAAATAGTATTGATGTAAACAAAAAATAAAATTAACTGATTTGGAAAACAATTTGATACATGGGTTATATGTCAAAGATCTCAAATCACAATCTATGATTCAGAAATATAATAGTTTTATAATAAATTGTTTCGGTTGTGATTTTAGTTCAACTTCTTATATAACTATTTTTATATGACTTTCAGTACGAGTTTAACGGTTTAATTGCCTAATGAAACGAGTTTTGCTATAAAAACATTTTCTATTGACTAATTAAGATTTAAGATTTGCTCAAAAGATTTATTGTGAGTAAAGAATCTCTTCAAGAATCTATCCCTCATTCAGATATCAACTTATTCTTTGATAACAGCTATAAATTCTATTGTAAGATATGTTTTGATGAAAAGTTGATTAATTTTATAAAAGAAAGTCTAAACAATGTTTTATTATTTCTGATCAGTTAAGAGTTGATTATAAAGAGGAAAATAAAATGAATTTATGTGTTTTCCCAAAAGTATTGTTGAACTAGATTTCCAATAAGAAATGTAAATATTAAACATTTTGAAATTTTCTAAATATTAAGGTAAGTCTACTTCACATTCAATGTACTATTTAGTAAATTAATGTTGGCTTTTAAGTAATCTTTTTAATTATGAATATCTTTGAAAAGTATTACTTTTATCTAATATTTCACAATTTTGTATAACTCAATAATAAAAGAGTCGAATTCAGTAAGTTTTTTTTAATATCAGAGAATTTCTTGAAGTAAATATAATTATTTAATGTTTTATTTGATTTAATCTGATATTAGACGAGACTCTATGGAAAGTCACGTTTCATATAAATCGTTCAATTGATAGCATTAAAAATTGACTTCAAATCATAAATTAACAAATCGTATAAATAGACAGTTATTTATGATGTATGAGTCCATTAAATAGCTTTCGGAAGCAATTAAATTGTTTCTCAAATATTAGTAACAAATTTACTGAAATTATTTTAAGAAATGTTTTGTTATATAACAAATCGCTTATATCAGCGATAATTTCCTTTTTATTTATTTAATAAAAAGTTTGTGAAACTTAATTTTATTCATATAATTGGGTCGAATCGCCAGTTACTGTATTAGACACTCGTTTGTGTTGTCTGTTTTTTATTTCTTAATAAGAAATTTATTATTTTTTTAATAAAGTGTTAATAAAAATACAATTTATTTGAGTTTTTCCTCCTTTAAAATTTAGTTAAACAACATTTATATGGATTTTGAAAAATATGTCTGCGATAAATAAAGAGATAGAAAATAAAAAGCTATTAAAAATATTATTCGTCTCTTTGAACCGAGAAATGCATTTCTCATATTTGCAACAAAAAAGTTTAATATTAAACGCGATTTGCAGTAATCCTTACTTCAGTAAAATAGGACAGATATGGCAAACATTAGAGAAAGGAGGTAAAGTAACCAAACTAAGTTTACAAACTTGATAATAAATTGTTTATTTCTGAGTATTTATGTTTTTTAATATTGACAGTCAATTATCCGGTAATACATTATTTGCCATTAAATCATTCAAATAATGACATTGAAATGAATGGATTAATCGGAGGAGAATTCACATCATTTCAAGTGTTGTACGAAGAGATAAAACGCATTGAATTACCTGTTATTGTGTCGACGAGTTCTCAAACTTCATGTCTAACCAATGCAAGTGTTAATCACCACAATTCAGCTCATATTTTCTTGGGATTCAAAACTCTGGATAAAACTTTTAACACAGTATTAGAAGATAATTGGAAGGACTGGACGGGAGCGCGAAATATATATCTCAATCTGTCGAGTGATTTCGGACTTTCAAAAATTTGTTTCTTCAGACGAATTCTGTCCAATGATTTCAATAGTTTTATGTATATATTGATAGCTCATTGCACTCATATTAATGATAAAAATAGGATTTTATTACTTGATTTTGTCGATAGGTTTCGATTACAACGTCTTTGCGGTTATCTAACAGTCTATAGCAGTGTATCAAATGATAATATAAGTAGTAATAGTTCCTTAACTTCAAACGGTTCTGATTCCGGAAATTCTTCGGATTCCAGATTTATGAGTGAATCCAGTGATCGAACTATAGCTCAGACATCAATCGATATCTGATTGAATTAGAATTTTTGGGACAATAATTGTCATTCATTTGGAATAATAGTATTCTTTATTTAGTAATTATATAATATATTGAATAAAATAGTCCGGGGGTTAGAATGTTCTAAGCCTTTAGACAAATTGCCAAAATTAGATGAAAAATGTTTAATATTTGCAATAAGAGATGTAAGGATTTAGTTTGGGTTGAATTTGTGTAATATTTACAAAATATACTTTTGATATCCATTTTTGAAGAGATGTATAAATTTGACAGATTTTGAACGAAATCGCGGAATAAAATGTTTCGAGAAATACTGTATAATTTAGATCTAAAAATAGATTCCCTTACGTGAGAACTAAAAATATTATAGGGAAGAGGGGAGTGGAGGCAATATTTCTCATTATTTATTAATCATTGATTAGTTTTGTATATTTTTAATGACTTATTATGTATTTATTTACAAATAATATAAATATTATGACTGATTCACAAATCAATTGATTGTCGAATATATTGAAGATTTAGTACAAATGAAAACAGTATTAAAAAACCTATTTATCAAAGAAATGTTTTTTTTAAAAATTATAATTTATAATAAATAAATAATATTTAACTCTAATGAAATGCAATATAAATAAGTAAAAAATGGTTAAAAAAATATTCGATCATAAGTTGCCGATTGAGTTGAATTTTTTGAGTTTTTCAGGTAAATTGTCTTTATATAGAACCGGATCAGCTCTAAAGATATAATTTATATGTAATTAAAACCAAATGAAAACAAATTCTTATTCAAAGTAAACCTGAATTCGACGGCTATTAATGGCATTGTTTTATAGATGTCTGCAAAACGATTAATACATTCGGATCTTTCATTCAAATGCTGTAAAACATCGGCCGAAAGCATATCAGTGTTCGTACATTCGGGACATTTGAACTTTTTCCTTGGGGTCACTTTTATTGGAGACTTTCCCGTCACGTTAGACACCTGTATGTGATTCACAAACAATTTAATTAAATTAAGATTCAGTGAACGATAACATTAAGAAAACATTACGAGAAAATTCATTGCAATGTCTTCGCAATTCATCTGTTGATCGACCCATGACTTGATTTGGTCGGGCATTACATTTGTATATAAATGGTTGTAATACTAAACAAATTATAAAACCATTGACTAATTAATTATTTCATTCGAGCACTGCTTGTGTTCCATACCTTATGATAAAAAGCGGCACCGGTCAGAACCATCGATACATCATTAGTCCATTCGGACTCGTACTTCCATTTGCCGGTTCTGTTGTCCCAGCGGTGAACCCGTGAAGGGAAGCCAACGATTCTGTCCGGAAATTCTTTCCAAACTTGAAATCCAAACTCGAGTTCATCGGGAGTTAACATAACGATGTCGTCATCAATGGCCAGAATAGCGTCCGTTTCAATGGATTCGTAGGGATAGAAGCGATTACTCAACTTATTCTCTGAGGTGACTATAATCTGAAGCGGAACCGGAATGTCTGGCCATTTGTTAAGTTTTGGTGGACTTTTTAATTGATTGTTCCAAACGACTAGAACTTTGACACAACTCATGGCTTTGACAACACTTCGGATCACTTCATAAAGACTTTCCAATCGATCGTAAGTCAGTATAACTGCAGTGAAACCAATTGATTGTCGCGAAGAGAGCTTTGGACTAATCAATGCATATTTGTTGTGATGGAACGAGACATGAGGTCTATTCCATTGGTCGACCGGTACGGCACAGTTGGGAAATATCCGTTCGTTTATTATCTTAAGTGTTGTTAAAGCAATTGATTTCATTGAACGGAAATATGATTTCCAAATAAAGATCGACTGTTCCCTCATTTCTTTGAGTCTCTCCTTTGGAATCGATTTTAATATATTAATCAAATCCGACAAAGAGTTGGACCAAATTCTAACGGACGCTCTCTTCCAATCAATTTTGTCCTCAAATGGCAAAACATAATCGTCTGAAATAATGACTGGAATACAGCCCGACATCAATGAGTCACTGAGTAAGGGATGGCCTAAGAATACCGTCTTTAGAATCGGACAAAATGTCGATTCAGTTAATACTTTTGGATATTTGAGTTCAATATTTCTCTGTTTATTACACATAATTCGTGTTTTGGTTCCGTTTTTATGTCTGCTTTGATTGCATTGATTTTGCAAAACAATCATAAGATCCGAGTGTTGAGACTCAAGAGAACTGAGTATTTGTTTGTCATCAGTAGTGACTGAATCGTATTGAGTGCAGACGACAAACCATTTTCGCATTTTATTTAAAATCAAATTTTCGTCATATTTTTTGTTCAGATATTTGTCACTAAAAAGACTAAACACAGGAATCGATACATCAAATGTTGGTCTATAAGTGCGAGAATTAAAGCCCGCGCCGGCGATCAATGCATTTCCCATATTTACATCAATTCGGGTGCTATAGTCGGGAAAAGAACCCGAAATCATATTAAATATCAGATGATTTGTGCCCTTTTGGCCCCAATAAGGAAGTGATGCCAATATTTTTGAGGTTTCCTCTAATCTGACGTTCATTTGATTGAGTAAATCAATGTTTGGTATAAAAAGACATGCATTTGAAGGGTTGGGCGTATAATAAGGACTCGATATAATCGCTTCTAAGAGTTGCCTAAACTGTAGTGAAATTGGACTCAAAATTGATTTATGTTTTGAATCAACAAAATTAATCGACGGATAGATATAAACACTAATGAGTTCTTCATTCAAATCGATTCCATTGCCATAATTACCACATCGATAGACATCGAAGCAGTTGTAGTGATTGCACGAAGAGTTAGCGGCCGTCGACTGAACCACATTGTCGTCAATCATAAACTCAACGGAATTGTGATAATCACTCAATACATTGGCTTTTGATTCCTCTAATGATAAGTGAATTGATTTTGAATTCAATTGATTTAATGAAATGTCATTTATATTAAACACAGAAAGAGATGTCAACCAAAACACGAATATATAAAACGTGGAAATTATTAAACAAATGAAAACAATTAGAAATAAAATCTTTATATAAATAGGAATTAAATTAAATATTAATATAAATGAAATAAAAGTCTTATTTGAAGCAAATCTTTCATATTTTTTATCACAAATAAAATAAACCATTTTTTAAATGCAAAACAATTATTAACTTTTTGTTTAAATCATTGAATAATTGTCTTTAAACTGATTCACATCTTTGGTCTTCAAAACTGTTTATTCAAATCCAATCTTATGTTTGAATTTATTTAACATTAATTCAAAATCTAATTAAACATAATTTTTATGTTTTATTTATTTATTTATTGTTTTTGTTTTGTATTTGAAAATAGATTTTCAGCCAAAGCTTCACATCTTATTCAATGAAATTTCCCCAAAATTCAAACAAATTTGAACCCAATTTCAGTGTTTTCTCTGAAACATATGTTTTGGTTTACAGTGTTTTTCAATGTTTAACTAAATTTGCGAAAACACGTGTTGTAATCAAAATCATCTCTTAATTAACATTTATTTAATTCTGGTTTTACTGTAATCACAATACAGTGAACAATGAGTAAAATTAATTTCATTCCATGTGTTTATTGGATCAGAAGAGGTGTCGCCAAAGAGATTCCCAACAAAATTGAATTAACAAAAGAGGATTTGAAGCGAATTATTGAAAGCCATAAACAAAATGTTGATTCAAATGATGAGTTAGTCTTAACTATTAATTAAAACTCATTTCATTGTCTCTAATACTGTAGTCATTGTGTCCTTAAAACAGAAATAATGAAAGAATGAGTGTTTCGTCCGAAGAAGAGATGGAAAGCAATGAAAATAATGACAATTCAGACGACATAATAGAGAAATACGATTTAGACAATTATGACGACCAGAGCGAAGGGGAACTGGACTCAAACACACTGAGCAGTTTGGCTAATCTCACAGTCTTTGCCTCCAATGAAGACGACCCCTATATTGGCGACGACGACAATCAAGACGTAAACAAATCTCATATTATTTCAGTTTATTTTTGAATACTTTTTGTGTAAATTAAGTCACTTATTGTTTGAATTTATAATATATTAGGAAACGGAGGAAAACGAAGATTTTTATATTAAATCAACCGATAATTTAGTACTTGTGGGTCACGTCGAAAGTGATACCTCTGTTCTTGAAATTCAAGGTTTTAAAAGTTTTGTTAATTCTTTGGATTTGAGTTTAAAATAATAGTTTTGAGTCAAAACTTTTGACCCAAAAAAATATTTGAATTCCGCATTTAGTGTACGGCGAGGAAGAGGAGCATTACGTTCATCACGACATTATTCTCCCCGCGTATCCCATTTGCTTCGAATGGATTGACTACAACCCCAACAGTGAGGAGTCGGTCAATCATATCGGTGTCGGAGATATGAGTAAAGAGATCTCCATTTGGGACATCGATATAGTCAACTCATTAGAGCCCGTTTCCAGACTTATTGGACACAAGGATGCAGTTCTTGACTTGTGCTGGAACTCAATGGTGCGTAAAATGCTTGCGAGTGGTTCTGCAGACCATAGCTGTTGTGTTTGGGATTTAGAGAAAAATGAAATCATCTCTCGATTCGATCGATTCAAAAGTAATGTTCAGTCCATTGAATTCCATCCCTTCGAAGCACAGACTCTACTAATAGGTGACAGCAGTGGAACTGTATCTATAGCTGACTGTCAAAGTGGAGCCTTCAAGACGTGGAAAGTCGGCAAATGTGAGATCGAGAAAGTGATTTGGAATCAATACAATCCCTATTCGTTCTTCTGCTCGACATCAGACGGACATGTATTCAATTATGACGTTCGCAATAACCAAAAGCCTGTTTATTCAATCAAAGCCCACACCGACTCAGTGACCGGTTTGGCTCTTAGGTATCGATCAATCATTTATTTTTACAAATATGTATTTTATTATTATTTGATTTACAGCAGTCAATGCACTGGTTGTCTAATAACTGCTTCGACAGACAAAGTAGTAAAGGTGTGGGACGTCGACGACAAAAAAGCAGAGTTCATAACAGAATTCTCTGATCTTAATATCGGCTCAATTTTAACTTTGAGTTCGAATCCAGACTTGCCTTTCATTATAGCCGTCGGCGGAGATAACAATAAATCTGAAAATTTTAAAATCATTGATATTTCAAAGTCTAAAAAAGGTTTGGATTTTGATTATTTATTTTTAAATTATTCAACAATAATATTAAATATTAATAAACATTTGAAATACATTTACAGTTTCGTCACATTTTGTTTCACGAATTAGTAAACAAATGAGTGATAAAAATGAGAAAAAGAAGTAATAATTAAGAGAAAAAAATTTCATTGAAAAAAGTGATTGTTTTTTGTTTATTTAATAGCTGTTTAACAATATTATGACCAATAAATGGACTTTTTTTTGTTATAAGTGCTTAAAAGGTATATCAAATCACAGTTTTATTACAATCGAATGTTTGGCCACTTCTTCAATAGAGTTTATGCCATTTCATAATCTGTTTTCTCGGCTGAAGTTTCATTTCTGCCCAAAACTCCTGTCCGACCACAAAGTGTCCTATATGTCTGTCTTTTCGGGACTCATTGTTTCCATCGGGTGTTTGAACCGGCGTTTCAGGAGATGATGGGGACTGAGAGCTCTCGTGTTTTGAAGACAAGACAAACATAAAGGCAGACATTTCGCTCTCGAATGACATCAAATCAAAGGTCAAGATCTCATTCTCTCCCCAAACCATCTTCTGAGTGGAGGCCGTCTTCTTCTTCTTCGTTAGCTTTCCGTTAATGAATAGCAGAACTCGAATGTAATAACCTTTGGGTCGATTCACACAATTAGTTCAGATAATTATACATTCAATTGGTTTACTTACAAACACTACTACTGGTGCTCGATATGTGAAGGGAATGATTGAGTGTTGCCCTTACTATACAGACAGTCACTCGTTTCGAAGTCGGCAAATAACACAATCCCATCAATAGCTCTCCCTTTGACTGTCGATCGAAATATAAATAGAAATTTAAATTTTATTATAAATAATATTTTTCTCATAAATTAAAATAAATTGTTGTAATATTTTAAAGCATTTCATCTTTTATTCATATGATATAAATATCAATATTGAGATTCAAAATGAAATTAATTCAATAAATTGACTGCAATTGTCTAATTGATTGAAATATAGGATGACTTCTACTGAACAGGACTTTTTAAGTTACTTAAACAAAGATAAAACTTACAGCTTTAATAGGAATGGTCAAACTCAAGGGAAGAGGTATTTACGGAGATACTTGGAAATGTCAGAATGTATTACTGTATATAGATTTTAAAAAAGATGCGATGTTTCCACACACACACACACACACACACACAGACAGAGTTTCTAAAAACGTAATATTTATTAACAACCAATGTATTATATTTTTGCCAATGTTTTGCCTAATCATGATTTACTTAACAAAATCATATCATATACTGCAGTGGACCAATTATGAGACACATCTTTTGAATTCTATAGACTAGTGTATAATTGTTGGTCTATTTTGAGTAGAGCTCATTTCACTAAATTCTTGCAGAATATAATTTATGCGAATGGAATTTATACATTTAATAGACTTACTGTAGCAATTTGTTCAAATTAACCTGTCCACAGAATTTATAAATATATTTTAATATTGCAAGTTCAGATATTCTTGGTATCTGAAAATTCAACGGAATTTCCAAAACTATATAAAAAACATGCAGTTTTTTCTCAAAATGCGAGGGTGTATAATATTAAAGCCTTGGTTATCCCTGGCTTCGATAATGTGATCGAAAAAAGTTATTGTAATTTTATTTTATAGAGTGTTTGTGAATGTCTATGAATGGTATAAAGAATTTATATATTTGTTTAGTTTAATCTGATTTTGTGTAATAAAGATATGATTAACTAATGTTAAACATTACACAATCATTATTGACAAACCTCTTTAGAATAGGACAGACTGTATATTCTCATTACATTATCAGTCGTA
This sequence comes from Liacarus xylariae, assembly GCA_034693365.1. NCBI lineage: Eukaryota > Metazoa > Arthropoda > Arachnida > Sarcoptiformes > Liacaridae > Liacarus > Liacarus xylariae. Next base: position 12,962 of record JAQFXN010001980.1, read on the forward strand.
TTCTCCAGTTTTTTAAGCGGAATCGTCACTTCACCCAAACATATATCGTTAGCATATCTTTCGTCGTCGTATATCTTGAACTTCAAAACTCCATCTTTTAATATACTCTTTGGCAGGTCTTGACTCGTGAACACCTCATTGAACACAGGATTAAGGCAGCGCTTAGCCGTAGCCGTTCGGTATAATGCACTCGGAATGGCTTCAAATAAATCGCAAATAGTTTTTAAACTTTTAAATCAATTTTATATTAAAATTTATTCATAAAAATAAATTTAAACAATAATTTTTAGTGAACATGTAAAAACAACCCCTTTATAATGTCGAAATTCTAAAAAACTAGTTTTTAGCTTTTAACCAAGTTAAATCCAAGAATCTTCTCTGTACATGATTGTACAATTTTATGCTGTGAAGAAAAGCTTTCAAACAGACAAAGAGGTAGTATAGGAGGGCATCCACTTGACTGGTAAAAACTGTATTAAAATTCAAGCCAAGTTTCTGACTATAATATATTTAGTATGCTCCATTTCCTAACCCTGATTTTATAATCATATTGAAAAGTAACAAACATACTCAGGTTCTGTATCTCAACATTTCAATAATATTCTTATAATCATTTTGAAGTAAATTAAAAAATTATTAAAACAAATGGTGACATATAATCAAAGACAGGATTTAGGACAAAAATATAGTAAGCACGGGAACTGTCACTATAAATAATAATTGACTCAAGTAACAAT
>JAQFXN010001981.1:0-13698 GCA_034693365.1 Liacarus xylariae
TAAATTGTCAAAAACCTACAAATAGGTTCTAACGTATCAAATAGACATTTATAGGTGCAATAAAAGTTTGGCAAATGGACCCTCACTATGTGATTCGTTTGCACACAAACTCTAGAGGGGTTCCTGTGAACCGATAAAATAGGCAAAATAGGTCTTTGACAATGCCCTATTAATTAATTAAAAGATGTTTTATTTATTATTTTAAATTCAATTGATTACATGAGAATTGAAATTTTCACCTTTACTTTGCATCTAATTTAAGCAAAGAGTGGGCGAAAAAAGATTTGACTGAAATTTTTTTTATACATTTTCTACACTAAATACTTGATTTTTATCATATCATTAAAAAAATAATATTATTCTTAAAACATTTCACTCTTAAGAAACTTTTAATTTTTTATTGTAATCAACATTTCTTTATGAAAAGCATTTTAAACGAGAAAAAATAGTTAATAACAATAATTGTTTAATAATATAATAATTATAATAATTTAGTGATTCACTGATGACATTAACATTGAATTTTTCTTATATCCCAAAGTCATCCACTTTTTCCATTACTTGCATTAATATTCGAAAAGTGCGAATTAGCCACTTGTACACCAAGAGAACCGGGAATAGCTGGTGGAGATGTCTGTTCTTCAGAGTCTTTCAACGAAGACATTGCAGTGTTTGCTAAACAGGTATAAGAATAGAGTATTTGAAGAACAGTTGAAAATTATTTAGAATAACAACAAAACACAATATAAGCTTCAGAACAGAGACTGTTTTGAAGAGTACTTTAAAATTATGTGAAAATTATTTAAATTTACTTTTTTCTGAATCACTAATACTAAACTTATTTTGCATTCATTTTACTTTCAGATTAGACAAGAGAAACCATATTATGTACCGAACCCTGAATTAGATAGTCTTGTAAGTGACACTACTTCTCATTGTTTTCTCTTATCTAACTTTAAACGTAACAGAAATTTGAATAAAAGTTTTAAGCTTTAAAAAAATTATAGCAATAAAAAATAATAATGAATACCTGTTTTGCATGTATTCTCTCTCTATTTTTTTATAAATTTAAAGTTATTGACTCCAATGACTGCTCTGATAATTCATTTTTCTTGTTTTGTTTTATATTTTTCGTTCACCTCTTCATCAGATGGTTCAAGCAATTCAAGTGTTGAGGTTTCACTTATTAGAATTAGAAAAGGTATGAATTTATTAATTCAATTCATTCATTCATTCATTCATTAGCATTAAAATAAATGGTTTTCCCTTTCGCTCATTATTAAGTGATTAAAACAATTCCAAAAATAATTTATCATTTGATTGATTGAATTTAAATGTCTATCAGTCGATATGTGTATTATGTGTGCAATAATGAAGTTTTGTATATATCGCTTGTCATGTCCTTCGATCTCATGAAGGATATTGTTATTTATGTAGTTGTGATAACATATTTTGAATATATGTATAAAACAGTATAATAACCAGTGCTAATAAATATACTATTCTTAACTCTCACTTATATTTCTCAAATATATTTATATAAGAATCTATGAAAATCATATGAAGGCATGAGTTTGTCTTCCATCACATAATATGTTATTAAACTTTTTCAAACCAAAAAATACTGGTATAACAACAGTTTCCAAATGACTGGCCTTAGCCTCCAGTAACACCCCTTTAAACAGAGGCTTCACATCTTATATACAATATAAGAGAAGCAATACATTTAACTCTCAGAGATGGACAAACAGAGATCCCCATCGGGTTCTCATTATTTTCAAAATATTCCGCTCACGAAAGCAGAATCTTTCAGGTGAAAGTACCTAGTTACTAGAAAAAGACAGCGAATATAATTTTAATAAAGTTGTTCAATACAACAAAAAAGCTCCTGGCTTATTAAATATAAAGTTCTCCTTCATCTAAATCTATGGACATCTCTGCCTCATCTAAAACCTACTTATGTTTTGCCTTATTTATCGCCACTATTCGAAACGCTAGTATTTTTTCTCTATTTTAGAAAAAAATCCTATCTTTAGAGCACAAAAACTATTTTTTATGTTCGGCCAAACTAGAGCTCAATGCAATCTGAAGCCCAGACAGAAAAATATGTGAAAGAATTCTTTTTATCATAACATAACGTAATATTATTGATATTATTGTTATTATAAGTTTTCCAGATTTGGGTCTACAATAATCATATATAGAGTGCTGTGTAATAATAAATATAAGTTAAGTTAAGCTTCAACTGGTATTTAGAGATCCACTCTTCAAGTGGGACTAATTATCAATATTTTCTTGTCAAAAGCACATCATTGAATTGAGAGAGTGGTCCAAATACTAGGGGTTGCATTTGACATATCCTCCACCCTCTAGACATTTAAGTCATACTGGCATTCAATTCAGTCACTTTATAAAGCTTTTGATATAATGCCCTAACAGTAGAGCACTTATATTTGCTCTTCAATTGATGGAAGCAATTGTTTGATACGTGTGTTTAGAACCACTCAATAAGCTATGTGTTCAGAGTTGACTAAAGAGCTGTTCATTTTAAAACTCAATCATATTTTTATCAGTAATTATTATATGACAGACGAGTTAAGCTCCGAATTTACTTCTAATTAAACCGGAATCACAAAAAAATATTAGCAAAACTTTATTTAATATTTCGAATTCATTAGATATTATTATAATATTTAGTATTTTAATAATAAGTTACATAATATCTAATACAGTATATACAGTATTAGAACTACAGTGCAATTCATTGAATGGATATTTTGATCATTTATTTTAATGCATAAAAAATTAATAAATGACTTATTGTGTTATAACACCGGTATGTTTTGTCTTTCAATGTTAAGGTGCATGAGTTGTGCGACAATTTCTGTCAGCGTTACATAAGTTGTCTAAAGGGGAAAATGCCAATCGATTTGGTTATTGACGAAAGAGACACAAAACCGGGTGATTTGGGCGATAATAATAATAGTTCCAGTAATGGAAGTGGAGGTCCTGGCCCTGGAATGGGCGGTGCCAGCAATGGTGGGCGTGGGGGCAGTGCTGATCCCGGACACCACTCGGATAGTGCATCAACTCCTGACCATCAGGTAAGCAATCAATCTATTTGTTATAAATCTATTGCAATATTATTGATAACTATTTGCGACCAAAAGTATAGTTTATATGACAAGTAGTCTAAAAGTGCATAATTAATATTCCAGATGTGATGTAATGCAGAGCACCTGTGCTTTTGATATATTTCGAATATTAATAAACTGCAGAATAAAATTGTGCGAACGTATGACAATTGCTATTCTCCTCATTCTCTTCTATACATTCAATACTCAGTTATTTTTATTCTTCTCTTTGACTCTATGTTTGTATGTAGTCGTCAAACACTTGAATTGTTTCAATCGAATGTCTGAAATGATTGTTCAAACGACTGACTGTAACTGTATTTTATATAATAAGTTATGTGTGTCTAAAGTAGATATGTTTGTGTGTGAGTTGTATTGTATTTACACAATATTTTAAATGTGTGAATACAGAGTACTAGAGATTTAAGAGAACAGCTCTTGTGTTAATTTGAGTGTTTGTTACTTTAGCTGTTGGGCTGTTTGGAAACACTTCAATCATTTTCACGAGAATGCCTTATCAGAACAGTTCACATAGAAATTAAATAAACTAAAACTTCTTAAATATTTTCTCTTAAATCTTACATTATATCAGATATATATTGCTTAACATTTAGAGAGCTATCCTATTAAGTTAGAACTCAGCATTAATAATAGAAAAGCGTCAATACATGCAATCAAATTCTAGAGTCAACTATGTTTTAAGACTAAGAAACAAAAATTGCTACAACGATATGTAAGGGGTATATAGGGTAGAGTAGTGCAGCTAATTTCAAGATTCCCACATAAAATAGATAAATAAATAACCCAAGTAACCTCTTAATTTGTCATTCTACCAGGTTCAAAATCACAATATTATAACATTAAAACAGGGATTTGAAAAAGTCAGGAGAGGAGATATTTGAGTTTGGCAAAGACTAGGGAGATATTCTCGACTGTGACGTCATAATTTTGTAAAAAACCAAGAAAATAGCGCCTTTAGGTGTCGTTTCTCCAAATTTAGTGGGGGTATCTTGTAAAGCCACTTTGGCCAAAATCATAGGAGGTATTCTGGATTGTAATCCCTCTTCGCATCCCTGCATTAGATATTTAATCAATAAATATTCAAATCAGTTATATAGAAGATAATAAAATAAACTTGCTTAACAATAATGAAACAAGATTGATATAATGCTGTGAATCAGTAAAGAATTAATATTTGATTCAACCTTCAGTTTTTTAATAGAAATCAAATAATATGCAATAATTAATATTTTATATTTTGATATTATATCTAACATACGCTAATTTTTATCAGAATTTTAATTAGAAATTTAGACCAAATTTTTTTATATTGAAATTCATTACAAAATTAACAAGTTATTCTGAAACCCCCTTTGAATAAGCTTTTTAAATGTTAAACAATACGAGTACAATATATTAGATTATTTTGCAAAAAAATGACTTTTAGTAATCAAATTCACATTTTTTTGTTTAAAAAAATTTAATTATATAATTCAAATATAGAAAATACAAAGAATTTCAAAATTCATATTTCAGATTAAAATAGAATAAATTGAAAAATAAAAATTTGATTAATGTTTCGAAGGAAAAGATGTTTTCGAAAAAAATGTTTTAATGAAAAATCATATTTTTCTTTAATAAATTAATTAATAATTTATTCTTTTGGAAAAATTTCGATTTTATTTAAATATTAATTTTACTACAAATTATTTAGTATTTCTTATTTTTTATTTCATATTTCGTTGACTTTTAATGTCATATTTTATTTTAATGTTTAAATAAAATTCCGAAATATATAATTAGATAAATAGAATGTATGAGTAAATCATATTTAAATTGTGAAACTATTTTAAAGATTAAAAGTTAATCTAAAGTTTGATTGAATAATAGTTTTAATTTTTTTGCTTTTAGAAAAGAGGTCTAAAAGAGCAGAAAATAGTAATTTTATTATTTTGAAAATTAATCTTCGCTTAATTATTGCTTAAAGTAATAAAGTTTTCAGAAGAAAATTAATTTGTTATAAGTCTAGAATATATTAATGTTTATTATCTGCATATAAAACACATATTTATCCGGTTCTTAAAAGTTATCGCTTCTGATTAAAAGGTTTTTTTCTCTTTATATTAATTTTCTCTGTTATGTGATATGTTTTGAGTGCGAAATACGGAATAAATTAAGATTCGATAAAATAAAAGTTAGAAATAAATAAAAATTGTGATATACGGTACGGTAGCACAGGTAGAGCGAACCTGTCATCTCAATGATATATAACTAGTCTAAACAGTGAAAAGTTTGTCGTTCACACAATTTATTACCTTTTTTTATCCCTCAAACCTAAAAGAGCTGATAATTGTTTAGCACAAACACATAGTTCTAGTATTTAAGATATTTATCGATAATATAATAATAAAACTTATAATGATATACAATATTAATAAATATAACTCTAAATTTGAATTATTGTGGCTTTCTTTTTGTTCTGATGTCACCCATGCTTTTTAAGTGCCAACCCATCATCAACTGGTGCTGTAAATTAGACGAACATATTTGTGAGTCTGTCCTTCTTATCTATTTTACACCAACAAAAGGTGATAACAGATACCAATTTTTGTTCCCACAATATATTGCTTTCTCAGAATGTCTATGAGTGTCGCCAAATGAAGACCTGCGGACGGGTGTGAACACCAATACTACTGATAAACAGAGAATTCTCTCTGAACTGAACTTTGGATAATATAGTGTTTGGATTACATTATTAGAACTCAATATTTATTATTCGTTTACAAGTTAGTCAACGATATGGTGATAATCAGATATAACAGACCTGGGATTTGAGTGATATTTATATTTACACAAATACTCCTAACAATGCTTATTAATATTTATTATTATTATATTTGATCTATTTTTTGTTATTATTGTTCTCATTTCACATCTCAGTCTCAATGTTTGGATATTTATTTTAACAAAATTATTAATATATTAATACAAAAAAACTATCAAAAATAAAGACAATATATTTATGAAAATAGTTTTTATTTCAAAATTATTAATGTATTTAATGCTAAACTTTTTGGTGTTTAGAGAAAACTAGTTTTAATTTTGAGAGCACCTCTTGAATACTCTAATCTTCATCTCTAATATTTTTTGCTTATTTCTGCTCAACTATTCACTATTCAGGTGCAGCACTATTATTAGCACTCGACTCGAGTACTTAGGCTTTGAAAGACTTGGGTAAAACTGCAAAAATGCTTAAGAATAACACATTTTGGTTGTGCACAGAGAACTGGAGAACACAACTCACACTAGTTCTAATGCGATATCCCATCCCATTTTCACTCTTAACTTTTCCACTGCTTAATGTCATGGTATATGTTATGGTAGTTTTGCTCTTAAAAACCAATACAAATAGTGTTGTAATCTCTCTTACGAGAGAGAGAATAAAATTAAGTGAAGTTATAAAATAATTCTCTCTCTCTCTCTCTCTCTCTCTCTCTCCCTCTCCTCTTCTTCTCTTCTTCTTTCTTCTCATGCCATTATTGAAATATCCCGGGGCTGTAAAGCTTTTAATTTTTGTACTGTCTTTAAAAATTAGTTCTATATACTAAGTGTACGAAATATTTTAAAGCTAAGGTAGAAAACAACAAGATAGATGTAATTTCTAAAGTGGATTTTGTACCCCTATTGACCATTAGCTATGGCTATAAATTTTACACCTCTGACATATCTAGTATTTTTCTAGAGAACTTCAAAAACACCGTGAAAATACATTTTAGTGTGAAAATTGTTAAAATTTTGGAAATTTTTTATTACATGGCGATACCATTGAAGAGATATTTTTCAAAATATGCCGTGTGTAATGCTCAGGTTGTGCTTCAGATTTTCACCAATGCACGTTATTCAATTATAAACAGGACAAGAGCAGCATCATGATTTGCGATTTAAGCAACAACAAAAAAATCAAATTTAATTTTTGAATTTATCCCAAAAACAATAGAAAAGTTAATTTTGCAATTTATTATCGAAATTCATTAATTTAGTTTCCCCTTAACATTTCTTTATGAGGATTATTTGTTTTTCTTATTATTTACAAAATGGTCCTGCTGTAATTAATTGGTCTCAAAACTCATTTTGTCAATTGTAAAAACTTGTAACACGACTTGTTTCAAAGTTTATTGAATAAAGACGCGATATGTTAAAGGGGTAAAAACTATTGCCAATTCTAATGGATAATAGAGCTACAAAATGTACCTTAGAAATTTCATGTACCTTGTTGTTTTATGTCTCAGCTTTACTATTTTTCGTACAGACAGTATATACAGGATTTTTATTTTAGTCAATATATAGTAATATATAACACATGAGTAATCAGTATTCATACCCGAAAAACTAGTTGTCTTAATAGCATTTTTCTAATATCTATGATATTAATGTCTAGTGAGTGATGTAGTGGTGTCGCACATATACTCTCATATGGTTTGATACTCTGAGTGAGTTTGGCATCACTGCCATCATCATTGACTTCATCTAATCATAATGTTAGGCATTTCTTGTATACATTTTTGAGATGGATTTATAGTATGTTTAGACTGTTTAGACATTCAATTATTTTTATTGTTATTACTTTTATTACTATTATTATAACAATTATAACAGTTATATTATATTTATTTATAATTGAAATCGCATGAGTAGTTGTCTCTCCTATTCTCCCATTCGTATAGACATTTCAAATTGAATTTCCAACTAAACAACTCCTCTCTTCCACTCACTAACGACTCAAATGTTTTATGAATGAATGTGTAGGAGAGAGTGATTTCCATTGTTTGCCAAATGATTGACATTTTTAGTGTTGCTCTTTAGCTGTTGTGCACTCATATATCCGTATGAATTGTATATCGAGTTAAGTAAAGAGCAATAGAATCCCAACTTTACAATCAATGTATTACTGTTTAGTGTGTTTTGCACAAATACTCTGTGCATCACTTCTATCAATACAGGTTTGATCCTATAAATTGTCTTTTGTTCCACTGCTCTCTCACTAGTATTGCCATAAGAGCTCATTAAGAAATCTATCCCTAAAACTATTAAAGACCTCACACACGAAGCCATTGGGCATATGTTTCATTGAAACTGTTGGTTACCTCTAAGCAAGTGTCAGACTTTTATGGCTTTTATGGTCGCATTGTGTACTACATGTGCCAATGACCAGTGTTGGCACTGTCAGCCAATGTCCAAACAATCATATTCATCGTGTTTCCTACTCCTATTTCTGGTCAGACTCTCCTATTCCTATTTGGGCTCAGGGATGGGAGATTCTTATCAATGCATGCCTGGCTGCCAAACAGGCTTTTGTCATGCTTTATATGCCTGTTCTGTCTGTATATGCATATATGATTGCATGCTTCCACGGTTAAGGACAGGTGGCCATCAATGCAGAAAGAAAACCACTTTCATTCCGATTCCTTTCTATTCTTTTTCTTTCTATTGAGTCTTCTCCTCCTTTACCAAAAGGTATGGCCTTTGAGTGGTGTATAGCTATGCAGAAAAAAATCAAAACCATTTAAATGATTGGGATCTTTCCTCTTTTGCTAACTTTGTCTAAAACAAGCATTTATGAGATTAACTCAACTTTTAAACTCAATATAAATGTAATCTCAAATAGAAATTCAATAAAAAAATGCGAAAAATTTATTAGACATTTGATTAGAAACCAGTCATAATATAATACCGTAGTATATATTGTAAAGAAGTACAGTAGTTATGAGTTGTATTGTGTGCTAAACAAACATTATTCAATGCTACGAAACAAGGATTTAATAATCAAAGAAAAGGTCTTAACACAAGACACCGGGTTTTGAAAACCAGACTTTAAAATCAAGTCATATATTATTTTAAAATAAATAATATTTATAATGAATAAACTTCCTTATGATTTGCGAAAAGTACTGTAACTTTTATTCTAACGCAATATTTTTAAAAATACATTAAATTCTTTTAATCGTTTTGACTTTGAATTAACTATTTCTAAATGCAATGTAAGCTCCATTTAGTTTATACAGTACATCAAAAAATGACTTTCCTTTTAAAATTGTAATTTTAATCAGTTATAAGTTTTTTTTATTAACAAATAAAAAAATCTTTTTATTTACTCTTCAATAAGATTTTTATGAATAATTAATAGCTTTAATGTATGTTTAGTGAGAGTTGAAGACAACCTTCACTTTAAAAACATATCAATAACTTGTATTTATCTTATATATCATTCGTATTTTATGTTTAACTTAAGATATATTCCAATTAAATATGTGTGAAATGAAATCATTACTTATACTATTGAATGAGAATTAATAGAAATTCAACTTATTTTTAATATTGATGAGTGGGTTCTCTACTAAATCTTATAAATTATATTAAACATTTTGGAAATTTAAGTTTTAATATTAATGTATACACTGTATTGCTTTGCTATAATGTATTTCTATTCAGACTTATGTTTGACTGACGTCCAAAAAGAGCATTCAAGTCATACTATTATGAATTCGATAGTAAGCCCAACGCACAGATTAGGCATACTATGGGTCCACTTCTCATAAATATGGATTATTCTCTGCCTATTATTGACATGTAATAGACTGACGTAACTATTTTAGTGATTCACACAATCTTTTTATAAAATTAAAACAATTTTTTATATACAAATTCAACATTTTTTAAAATTAAAATTTCTAAAGGAAATGAACGCAAATCAATGTAAAAAATTGAGAGATGAGAGAGAGAGAGAGAGAGAGAGAGAGAGAGAGTCGGTTATTGAGCTGAAACTTGAAAAACTTGTTATTTGTATACATTTAAGTGAAGTGAGTCCATGAGCTGAACCAAAGCTATGGTATGTGCCATATATAGTAGTATAGCTTTGGAGCATTTTTTAGATATTTCTTTTCTCATCTCATTTCAGATTTGTGTTATTTTGTAAACCAGTGTTATATATGTTTGGTTTGGTATAGAATTTCTCGTATATTTCTATTTAGAAAAATACTTTTCTCGGAATCTCTAGTCTTGAGGTACTGAGGGTTGAAATGAAGGACAACACAAATGAGAAACATTTTTTGTGATTTCTTCTACTTCTGGCCAATACGTACTTAACAGTGCAGTACTGCTTGAGCCAGTTGTCAGCCTAAGCCCCCCACTATTCGACTGCCATAGCAGCCCTGGCATTCTGGTTGGGGATGTGCTGATTCTCTGATTCTCTCCTGCTTTACATCATGAGAACAGACTGAAAGGCCGTTCATATGAAAACTATTCCCTCTGACACCCCGTCGAGTCGATTGAGGCCTCAAACATCACAACTAATATTTGTGCCAAAAGCACAGCACTATTGCAAATATGCATGACTTTTGTTAAAAATTAACTTTTTCTGAATCTATATTAATATAAATCTTTATATTCGATAGAAAATGCAATTTTAATTTAGTGGCGAAACAGATCTGTTAGACAGCAATGATATGATAGGAGAGAGAGATCGAAGGGCTTTTGACCTGTTTTTCAATTTAACCAATTCCTCCAATTCCTTCGTATAATTTTATGAGTATAAGTGCGATAAAGATAACACATTTTGTTCGACACTCTCTCACAGACTATTGAATATGTTTTTGTTGTCCTTTTATTCTCTTTAAGCACAGGATATTTATTGCACTATGAATATTATTTCTGTTTATCAGACTCTACTTCAGCTGTGGTACTGACTGCCGACCCAACCCATACCCAACACATATCCTGCTTTCGAGACTATCTCTTGAAATAGATTTCAAAATTCTAGTTAGAAATCCAATTATTGAATGGAAAGCAAAAGCGTTTCACATATAATGAGATATGAGTTTTATTAACTAACTCTAAGAAATGTTTGTTGTGTTGGGTTGTTGTGCACAGAGTATAGTCGATATGTTTTACGCTCCAAACACACACTTATTTTTGTTTAACTCAACCATTTATATGCGGGGTATTTTTATTTATATATAAGATTCGGAGACAAAAATAGAGAGATTAGTGTTTTTGGACCCAAAACGCGATAACGACTTTTGTTTCTAAATAAAAGGCAACATTAGCTCTCTCGGCCCCATTGCCTCTTAGCGGGTGTGGGTATAACGCAATTTATACTCATATGAACTTCAATGATGAGCCTCTGATGGAACAGTGATGGCACAGTCATGTCAGTGATGCCAATGGCTGCCAATGATGGCTCAGGCATTACGCCATAATGCTTGCCAAGTGCTTTCTGGCCTCATCTGATGCCTCGCTATACAGACACACATTTCTGATGATACTCTCTGTGATAACACAATCTTATGTTTCTTACAGTTATTATATTAACTCAATAGCAAACAAAAAGTCAATTATCAAAAACACTATTCAATTGCTTATAAATGTCTTGTTTTCACTTAATATCGATAAATACTTAAAAAAAACTAAAAAGCTATTTTTCGTTAGAAATGTATTAACTTATGTTTGGTTTTTATCAAATTGTGTTACAATGTTATGAATTTCTATTACAAATTTTCAATTAAGAATTTTTCAAATATTAATTGTATTCAGGATAAAATGCATGATTTATATAATGTGATAGATGACCAAAATATACATCACTTTTTATGGTAAAATTTTCTAAACAGTCTTGGCAAAATTTGAGAAAGAGATGGGTGCCAGGTTGTTATTTATAAAATATGGCTTCGCACAATTACACAATTAGTCTTAAAGAGACCAAAACTGGTTTAACCAGAAGAATCACTAATTGGATGCATCGAATATCAAAAACTATAGCGGGTAGTTTAATATTAATATTTTAGGTTGATTTCCTCTCTAATCAAATAGCCTGTGCATCACATTTTTGCAATAATGTTTATTAAAATCTGAAATCAAAGATCTAATGAGAATTTTAGTTACAATAATGTTATCTGATTTAATAAAAATGTGAGGAATTTATTATATTAACGAAAAATATAAAAATCTCATTCATATTCATATGTTTTATAAACACTTTTTATTCTCAAATTTATTGATTCAGACAAATATATTCTTTTTCTATTTTACTTAAATTTTGAGATAAAGAAATATTCAGAATCACATTCAGATTTGTTAACATTTTTTTAGTGCCGGGAATTTATAATAAGTATTGACTGCACTGATGATGATTTCCTTTTGCCCCCAAAGAATGTCAGACGTGTTGGCAAACCTTCAAAGTCTTTGCGTTTAATTTAAAATTTTCTCTTCAGTGCAACTGAAAGTGAAATAACTTATTAGTTTGAATGTGGAGTTTGAGAGTTAACATCACTTGACTTTGGAGAAAGAGAGCACACATGTGTGCGCACATACACTACACTATTACTTATACTGTAGAAGATGTAGTCAAGACTGAATACCCGTTCCAATTGACGCATTCGAATGGAGAATAAATATTCTTTTATATGAATTTTAATATCATTTGGTATTAAACACAGTGTTTGAGAATCAATACTTGGAAACAGTTCTCTGTATTTGATTGAAAAAATTGAGAGAAATATTTACACAAAAATAGAGAAATATATATATATATTGCGAACCAAACACTCAGACGAACTCAGTTTTGGTCGAATGAGTTTTGGAATGGGAAACAAATTTTTTGCCAAAGCTTTGACCTCAAGTTTTCATTCCTCACTTTCAGATAATTCAAACTGACTTCTGGTGCGGCACTAAAACTCCAGTCCAAAGCAAAAAATATATAACCAATTGATTCAATTTTATCGATTCTAAGCCATGAAATACAGACAGAATAGAGAATATATTTAGTGCTCTTTTAGTTCAATCTTTTATTGCTATTATTTATAAATAAATAATTTTCACTAAAAATTTATAAATATTTTGAAAATAGTATTAAAGAAAAGAAGAAATCGATTTTAAAATTTTAATACAAGAAAGTATGTAACCATTGGTTAACGTGTGTGTCATAAAAATATTAGAGTGGAGTGACTCAGATAGAGGATAGAGAATAGAGAATAAATATATTATAGTTTAATATAAAGTGCGAGAATTGTGTTTTGCCTTTAAATCGAATGAGCAATAAATGTAATTATATTAAGAAAAGTTAATTTTCATTCAAATAATTTGCTACTTAATGGACATTCCCTCTTACATTGGCAGTAGAGACAACATATATTAAATAAGATGCGCATATTTAATATATTTGGTGCACATATTTTTGTTGGAGAAGAGCATAAGAATAAAGAAAGAGAATGAGAGAACATCTCTGTATATACAGTATATATAGCATATATGAAGCGCACGTGAGGTTATAGTTCATTCCCATGATAGACACGATACACGAATATTATATGATTTTTACCGGTTTTCGAGTTCAACTTTAATATAAACTACAGTATAATATACGAGAGCTATAAGTGTATAACTTGTATGTATGTCTACATTACAACAACCAGAAAAAGTTGCATTTTTTCAATCATATGTTTATATTATGAAATTCTCTCTCTCTCTCTCTCTCTCCCTCTCTCTCCCTCTCTCTCTCTCTCTCTCTCTC
>JAQFXN010001982.1:0-13696 GCA_034693365.1 Liacarus xylariae
AGTAATAGTAATAACTATTTGTAAACAAAAAATGAATGAATAGTTAAATAAAGGGGTAATTGATTAAATATATCTAATTGGGTATTTTCGTTTTTCTTGGTTATATCTTATCAATTGTTACAGTTGTAGTAGAAAAACCTTAAACTTAATACGAGTGAATTGATTGTCCTAAATATGATTTTGTTGTTGTGCTGAACTTCAAGTGTGACTTATCTTAACTAATAAATGGTTGGAACAGAAGAGGCTATGATTTGAGTGAATTGTATTTACAATAAAGATATACAGAATATAAGAACAAAAAAGTAAATGTGATTTCACTTTCCATAATATATATCAGATGATCGTCGAGCGGAACAACACTTTTTTTAAACAATTAGAATCATTTTCATATCATGAAGAGTAGTCACTACTGTCTGGAGTAGACAAGAGAGGGGTTTGGATGCATGGCTGAGGTGTTGAACAGAGCGTTACCTTTTCTCTCAAATTTTCTCACATCTAATGACTTTAGAACTACTCTATTATAACAGAGTATTAATGGATAACCATTTCCCTAACCTTGAGTTGAGAGTAGAATAATAGAGTAGAAAATAGAAAGAAAGAAAAAAATGATTCACAAGAATCCCTGTCCCCTATTCTCTAATATATCTAACTTTACTTCAGTCACATTCGTTCAAAGCTATAGTCGATTCGCCGAATTTTTTATATGAAATGACATTCTTTTGGCTTTTGCTTCTAATATTTGACTAATAATAGAGTCTAATACCGGTCCTCTTCTATTGGTTCTCTGACTCGTAAATAGCATTATAATTATGGTCAACACTGGTCTCACTCTATCTATTGTTACACTAGAGAAAAGTCATTTTACACTAAGAAGACTCTAATTTATTATAGAATTTTATATCAACACTATTTCGCTGTTTATTATAATTGTCTTATTGTTAAAAATTTTTTACTTCAAAAGCTCTTTTGTGTTCCAAAAATAGTTTGTATAAAATTTTAAAAACTTTTTTATAATTTTTAAAAGTGGAAAAAGTAATTAAACTCAGAGTTTCGTCATATTTTTATAATTATTGTAATTTTACTATTCTTTGAATCACTTCTTTGTATAATTTCTAAAAACTTCAAAACACACGTAAATTCAAAATAAATTGTGTTTAGGACTTAAAATTAATTCAATTTTCCTCGACTTAATTATGTATAATAATTTAATTTTGCATATAATTAAGCATAAAATTATCGATTATTCGTTGAGAAATTCTTTTAAATATTTCGCATAATATCTATATTAACACTTAGTTTTCAATAATTTTATATTAAATAGATTTTATTTTTCATTAATATTACACAATTTTATTGTAATTTAATGACAATGAAATTATGATATATTCATACAGAAATATATCATAGGCTTCGTTAACTTTATACACACTTTTGTTTCTTTATTTGCACTGTACTGTAGGTGTAATTAATAGATAAAATTTTATTATTATTAGCAAATATCCAGTTATTTGAGAATTTAAATAATACTTATATTTCCAATTAATATATTTTTAACATTTCGATAATTCAAAAGTAACTTAATATTAGATTTAAAATAGCTAAAATCTCAAATGTTAAAAATGATGAAAGTAGAAACGAGAATTTTATAATGAACATATAAACCTGATTAATTTAATGATGCCGTTGATTATATAATACTTATTGAAATATGTAATAATTATTTTGCTCTCATTTAAAAAATAATATTAAATTCAAAAACTTTAAAACAATTAAAATATTTTTAAAATTATTCAAAAATCACTTACTTTAGTGAAGTTGATTTAAAAAAGTTCATTTAAATTCTACTTTCAATTCAATTTATAGAAAAGAAATGAAATTCTATCAAAAATTCATTAGAGAGAAAATATATTGAATTATTGTATTTTTTCTGTTCATTTTCTCACGAACTTTCAACAAATAGTATTACAAAGTTTGTCGAATTCTCACAAAAATTTTTGTGCAAATAAATGTAGACTTTTGTCACTGGGTTTGACATCAGAATCAGATCTCATTGTTAGGCTGAGTATGTCGTAAATCAGTGTCTTTTTTATAAGTAGAACTAAAACTTCTACAAAAATTAATGCCACAATAGTTTTTCATTTGTTGGCAAATAAGTTGTTGTTTTCAATCAAGACTATTGTTTAGGTTAAGCATAAATCAGAGTATCTTTTTTCGCGAGGAGTATAAGACCTGTTCTTGAAAAATAAAAAAATATTTAAAAATAAAAAACAAACAATGAATCGCTTTTAGGTATGAGATATTCAAATCCTATACAAAATGATAAAATAACTTCCGATATATGACTCGCAATATATTTTTTATATTACGGATTCAAGAATTTTATAAAAGTCATTATCTATAGAATCAATGCATGAAAGTAAGGGAAAATCTACAGTAATTTCTCACTAAACCTGATCATCAATTATTATGGTTTTGTTGAATTATTTTTTATACAAACGATTAGGTTTGATGTGAGTTAACCATAAATTCTTTGATTGAAATAACAATAATATAAATCTTTGTTGAGAAACGAGTTCTGTTTAATTTCTATTTATGAATTAAAAATTTTAAGCAATCATACAATTGAATGACATTCACTTTAGATCTTCTATAAATACATGTATAAAGTATTTGTAAAACTGAAAAATCTTTTCTATCAAATTTTATTGATTGTGTAGATCTGTTGAACAAATATTTGTTGTTCTATAAAAATAGTAAACTAAATAATCACTTAAATCTCAGACAGTATTGAATTCCGATTCATTTAATCGATGAATTCCTTGTATATGTTTTGTTAAATTTTAATCCATTATTTGCCAAATCGATAAAAAACATAATTTACATAATGTATAATGTTTTAAAATGTTTACACAATTTCAATAATAATTATGAAATTAATGTTAAATATATCAGCTTTACGACAGATGACCAAGATATACTGAGCTACCCTTTTCACTAATTTTTAAGAATTAGTTGAATGACTTGGCTGGAATTAAATTTTTATAATATTTTATATTTATCTGATTCTATGATAAATTATTTCACTCATTGCTAACGATATAATTAGAGTTCGGAAATATCGGGAGTAAAAATTTATCAAATCGGTAGGGAATCGAGATTTAAAAATGGCTTAAATCGGGAACAAAAAAATAAGGAACTTTATTGCATCGTTTCTTGAAGTTGGTTAAATTCTGAAAAATATGAGATTTTTGTCAAATTTTTGCTAAATCACATTAACATTGTTAAATTCTTACAGAATTCATCTTGAATATTCTGTTGAGTTATGACATTTTCAGGGATAGGCAAAGATCAAAAAGTCAGGGGGTATTTGTATTTTTCGCCAGTATTTGTAGCTAATCACCAGTACCTCTCCCATAGACGTAATGTTAAAGTTTTTTTTTTCAAGGTAAGGAGTTCCGGGCTGTACCCTCCCTTTGCCCATCCCTGGACATTTTATTCAAATTCTGCAAGAGTTTTACTTTTGTGAAATAACCCCACCTCGACTACCTCTTAGCCCAAAATTGGCAAAATCCGTCATTCCCCACCCCTGGAAGTTCCTTAGGCTCTCATCTAGAAAGTATCATTCTGTCATCTTAAACCTTCCACATCCCTGGTTTTAAATAATTATTTTTAAATTTTTTATTTGTCAAAACTTTTTATTTTATCCAGTTATTTTATTTTATTTATCAATTAATGTAATATGGTTTTTATTCATATTTGTATTCTCTCTCTCCTTTCACCAATTATTATTTTCAGTCAAGTTAGTACAGTCTTCCAGATTTTAAAAGTTCCAGAGAAATGTTTTATTCTTACTCATTAGCTTTGAGTTTTTATATTTGATTAAGGAGTGATCGATAGACAAAATATCAATTTTAATTCAAGTCGAGTCACTCATAGAAAGTCATTGTATCAAAGTTTTTATTTTGAATTATTTGATATTAATGTTAATTTTTTGGAAAAAAATTAATCAAATATAAAATCTCAAAGCTAATGAGTAAGAATAAAACATTTCTCTGGAACTTTTAAAATCTGGAAGACTGTAACTGTATTTAATAATTTATAAGCTTATTGTTAATATTATTGAGAAGTTTTTTTTAATTTTTGTTTTCTAATGCCAATTTTGATAATCATTTCAAGAAATTATTCATCAGATGATTAATAATTAAAGTTTATTGTAAAATTTTCTATAAAAATATTTTTGTTGAGGTTTAATAAATAAAAGTTTAGATCTTTAAATATTTCACCATTTTTGAATTCATTTTCAACTCCGACTTCGAAGAATAGGAGTATATAGATTCGTTTCAACACAAATATAATTTCTCTTAAGATTTTCCTAAGAAAGTAGAGTTATATTTATTAATGGTCCATTCTTGTTTTGAAATTAGATTTCGAATATTAATCATTTGATGAAAAATTTTATAAAGACTGAAAATTGAAATAAAATTTTTAAATACTTTTATATTATTAATTTAAGTTACATTTTTTGCGCAATACAAATAAGCCATCTGCTTCAGCTCTTTTTCAGGTTTCGTAATTATAATAAATTTTTATAAAATAATCGGTTTTTAGAAAAAAAAGATTAATTTTTCAAAATTTCAGGAGAAAATAGATAAAATATGAATGATGAACAATTTTATTCCGGTGCTTATAATTTTAATTACATTATATTAACTGTTGTGCCCAATAATTCTCGTTTCTAACCTTTCTTTTGTCCGGAATCTATAGTTCGCCGAATATTTATTGATATAAATAATAAGTTATTATACTTTCTATGAATATAACGATATATCGATAATTATATAAATATATGAAACTAATCTTTCCTAATGTTTGGCCAAAATTATATCTCTTTTCTATTCATTTATCAAGAGTTCTGTAGTTCCTGTTCTCAGAGATCAAAGCATTCAGTATTAGTGTTAACTGTCAGTTGATTATCATTAATGTTAATCGATTGAAGACGTATTTGATCGCACGACTCATTCCTTGCGCTAACCATTGAATTATCAATATTTCTCTCATCACTTGTTATGTGAATGCACTGAAACAGACTTTTTATTCTTCTTTTGAAGCTTTTATTGAGCCAACAATATATGAATGGATTGTAACTGAAAGTAAAAAAGAAGAGAAGACAACATGAGATACAATATAATTAGAACTTCAAAAACATCTTCAGATTTCAATAAAAAGAGAAATAAATACAAAATCATATTTTTGTTTTACTCGACAGCAGTTTCTTATCATTCAATTATTATTGTGGATATTCTCCTTCTTTGAGATAATTAAAGAAAAATAGCTCTCAAATGACTCTGAATATAATCATAATAAGAATCTTAAAGGACACTTATGAACAACAGCCGTGAATTTGGGCCTTATCCTCAACACTGCAATTCAAATAGAATTCTTGAATCTCAAATTTTCGATTTTGACCAATCTCACCGGAAAGAGGCTATAAAATGGCACATAATTTCACGTGGAACTATATTTCTATCTCTTATGGAATGTTTATGTTTTAAAAGAATATTCACCATGATAACACTGAAATTCACGGCTGTTGCTTATGAATGTGCAGGGAATGCATAATTAATGCAGAACATGCATACAATTCATCTAGATTTTGCTAGTGATAACATAAAGAATTAGCCATGGCCATGTTTGCGTTAGCAAATAATGAATGAATGTTTCTAAAAATATTTAACACAATGTTTAATCTTTCAGTTTTATAGTAAAGTATTTTGTTTACAATTTTTTATTATCAAAACATAAAGTAAAGTCCAAAATGACTCTCTTGTGACATATTTCTAATCACAAACTCCATTATTGGGACAATATTTAATAGAGTTTCGACCATAAAAATTAATTTATTCTACTCATTATGTGTAGGAGTTGTAAAAATTAAGTTGAGCTCATCTGATGAGACATAAAAATAATTTTTATGGCCAAATGTAACAACTCTTACTTAATTTAACCCTCTCTACAATCTTTACAATTGGGAGTCATTTTAAAAAATCTATTCAATAGATGTCTAACACATTGTCATAATAGAGAAAATAAACTAAAGAAAATACGACTATTTATCCACTGACAGAATTTTATCTTCAAGATTCAATCTTGGTTAACTAACATCTATCACACAATATCTATTTTACGCACAGTCAGCCAAAAGAATTGGTGACAGCCATCACTGCTTTATTGTGCTATTATTTCAGATATCCGTCGATTTGGAAAATTTGTTTGTTATGAGAATAAAAAATAAAAATATGTCTTCAATTTTTTTTTAATTCTAAGAATTTGTAGACAAACATACAATATATTTCACTTTAGAGATTTTGCTAATTTAGCAAGCATTTATATTTTATTTACCCAACATAATCTTATCAATTTGCACAGATGTGCATATTATTAAGCAGCTTATTTGAAAATTAATTAGATATGGTCAAATTGATTCATTAGTAGTAAATGACTCCAATAGTGGACTTGTCATCCAATTACAAAAGCTATCCAAAAAATACACACATAGTTGCAATTGATTACATCCAATTGGATTATAGATCAAGTTTACAGAAATATGCTCTTTGTCCATATGGTGGTAACTTTACAGCACTACATAAATCAGATAAAGTTTTGAGTTAATATTTTACAATTCAAGTTTATTCATGAAATAAATTTATCTAATTAATAAATGATATTCTTATGATTTCTAAATTTTGTTTTGTTAGTCAGAAAAAAAGTTAGAAAATGTTGTTCATTACATTACTAATGTTCATGAAATTAATTTACAAAAGTAAAATATCACTAATTTTCTAATTTCAATGGAGGATTTTCCCTTGACCTGTACCACTATTCTTCCGCATTTCTAAAAAATATCTCCATTGAGAATTTAAACAGAAGAATTTTTTAAATTGTCAAATGATTGATTTTGGATAAACCCTGACTTTGTCAAGTCTGGCAATTTTAAAAATACTTCGTTAACCGTAAAATCTTTTTGTAATATTTAGAAATTGCAAAATAAATTGAAATATTTTTTATTTTTAACTCTTTTTTTAGTTATAAATAAAACTTTTAAATCTCTGAACAACAGAATTAAAATGGTTGTTAGGAAAAACATTTGTATATTCCATGATATCATATCATATTATATTTATATTTTCATTTAATGATGAATATCATATATGATATGCTCACCAGAACTCTGACAATTTCGTAAATACGACTTTTTCCCGTGGCTCAGACCTGTGGTAATTACGGAAATTTTTACCGGTAATGAAATAAGGTTTAAAATAAGACTTAATTTATGTTCAGAAAATCTCAATTTTGCATAAATCCGAATAAATACGAACAACTAGAATTTATGAAGTTTCTATTTAAAAATTAAATTAGCATCAATCTAACCATGTTCAATCAAATGTGGATACATAAAGGAATCAGATGCTTTTGAATTCATGCTTCTGGATTCGAGATGTCTGTGTATGTGTAGGTCTGTCCTTCCTTTTTATTAATAGCGGTAACTGTGCAGCATTGAAATTCGGTCAGTAATAAAGAGTGGGAATACACAACAATGAAATCCCTTTATTAATAGCGAGAATCACACGATGCCGTCACTTCTTGTGATTCTTGAGGCTCGTGTCACCAAACGCAACTGCATTCCTGGACTCTATCCATTGGAAAGCATTGTAAACCCTATCTTATTTTATTTTCACCACTCTGTGTCTCAACATTTTCCCACTAAACTATCAAAGGATTTTTTAATAGCAAGAAATGTAAATCTAATTTGTATGACAGGGTTTATATTAGCAATTGCTTTTATAGGATAGACCAAGTAACAAAATCTTAAAAAATTCTCGTTTAAATTCGAAGAGTTGTATCTTTTCTCACTTAGAATGTTTGAAAAATTGATTTTTAATTCTAAATTTAATTCCAAATTAAGGCCATTTTTCTTCCACTTCTACGTCGGAAACTCAGTACTTCTTATTACGAAATTGTCAAAGCTCTGGTGATCACTTTCTGTAGAGATAAATGAGCACACTCAAAAGACATAGATTGATATTTTAGCCAGAAATACCTCCATTTTTGTTCTGTAGAATATTATCATATTAAACAGGAGTCGCCAAGGGAGAGTATAGCTTAATACCTCTAAGTTTGAGATTTTGAAAATAATCTCCCCCTGATTTTGCGCCACAGGCAAACTTTTTTAATTTTTACCTTAAATTTGAGTTATTTATATTTTGAGATTTAGTATACTTCCTGCCTCATCCGACCTTGGCTACCCCAGTTATTAATTCTATTTCAACTTGTCAAGGTAACATTCCTGGCCAATTTATAAACTTATCATTTTAAAAAATTTAATGTCTTATGCAGGAATGGCCAAGAGGTATAGCCTAAATACCTACTGAGTTTGAGATTTACAAAATACCCCAAATAATATTGTTTTAAACTAATAACAGATTTAATATTAAATTCTGACAATCAATGTTAATAAAATAATTTAATGAACATTAATAAAATTAATGACAAAAATAACGAAAACATTGAATAACTTTATATTTATATATAGAAGAAATTTTTATGAAAAACTCGTTAACAAATAATTTATTATTATGTTTTTATTCTGTTATAAATTTTTTTTGTATATTTTGTTCCCAAAATAATAGACTGCTTTGTAATTTAGTCATGACATATTTTAGAGGTGTGCAAACTTGATCAAATTAAGAAGGCATATGAAGTGGTCTAATAATGTTTGTGAAAATTATTATTCTGTTCAATATATGGTTAGCTTTGGTAAAATCAGATTTTCCTTCAGAGGATAACTCATTTTATTAGACACTATTATACTTCACTTAAAGGCCAATTTTATGTCGATGTCTTGTTTGGCTTCATTTATCTCAATAGAAATGATTCAATCAATATGAGACTTGTATCATAAAATTATCAAGTTATCACAAAATTTAAAACTAATTGAAATTCTTGTTTTCTAGAAATGCCCATTGAATTGCTAATGGAATTCAATTTTTAATCCAAATAAAGCAAATACAGTAAAATGTGATCATTTTAAAATCAATTTGTGAAACTGTAGGCACATCTCAAAAACGGTTTGTCATATCTTTTTTGAATTCTACCTCAAATACATATCGTATTTCCTCTTTTGCTAATGAATGATACACTGAATTGGATCCAACAATTTATACATTCAATATTCTCTTCACTACTTATTAGTTATTAGTACAGTCTGTTTGGATATTGGATATATGTTTGATTCGTTCATTTCTGTTGCAAATCATAATTGTAATCTTCATTTTAATAAAAGGCATGAAAATTGAAATAAAAAAGTTTATGTAATGTTCACAAAATCAAAATCAATACAATGAATAATAAGCCTTATGATAGCTTAGGGTTCAATTTTGACTTAGTATGAGAACTTCACATATCCTATCTCACTTTGACAATAAAGTATATGTGCTTTATTTGGCCCTATATGTAATTAGGTGGACAATTCATGAAATTAATTTTGAGAGAATAGGAGGAATGAGGAGAAGTAGAGACATATGATGTCTGACAAATGTCAACCACAGATATACACAGTCGACAACAGACTTAGATTTCTTAAAGCTTCAAATTAACTTTTTAGCAGGGGTATACAAGGTGGCAAAATAATCCCTTGAAATTTTGATAGAAGTTTTTCAAAATACCCTCCCCTATACCCCCTAATTTGGCCGATGTTGGCGACCCTTACTTTTAATGACATTTGAATTTATAAAATATATAGATTTGGTAAAAATTTTGAAATTTGACTATTTTTAATTGTTTCGGTATTATATTAAACATATATTTTTCTGAATAGTCAAACAAAGACGACAGATGTATGAGATTATAAATAAATTATTATTTAAAATAATATATAACATATTAAAGACTAACATAAGTAGTAGAAAGAGAAAGTCTAGAAATAAGAGAAAACTTAATAAATACCAAACGCTAGACATTGCGAACCAATGGTTAATAAAGAATAATTTTGAGCTATAGGTGATTATTTCGAAATCTGTTAGCAAATGAAATACATTGAGTGGAAGCCAACAAATGGCAAAGACGACGACCACCAGAATGAGCATGTTGATTCTTCGCTTCTTACGTCTGATAAATGTGATTCTCTGCTGTTCGGGTACTGAACCCACAATTTTTCTGCGCCAAAGAAATAAACTGATTCTTATATAACAAACACATGTCAATAGTATTGGTGTTATATATTGTGTTAGGAATGAAATTATTGTTAATCTGAGTCGGAATTGCTGTTTCGGTTCCGGATATACGACTTGACATCTGATTAGACTTTTCATGTCATTTATGTCAACCACTCTATTGTATATTCCGTGTGGTATTGAGAAAACGGCAGAAGTGAACCAAATTATAAATAGCTGTCTATTGAATGTCAACCATTTGCTGAACCGACTGTTGCTCTGACGTCTGATAGCAGTGATACTTCTGTACCTCTCAATGGCGATGAACATCATTGTAATACTGGAACAGTGGACAGACACCGATTGAGAGAAGGGCACTAAAACACAGAGGACTTCTCCAAACGGCCAGTTGTCTAATACAAAGCGGGCGATATTGAACGGTATGTTCAGAACAGTCATCAATAAATCACTGATCGCTAGGTTTACAATCAATTTATTAGTTGTTGTCATCGAATTTGTCTTTTGGAACAACACTTTGCAAACCAATAGATTTCCAATCAATGAAATGATAACAATCAACGAATAACTGAATACCAGTAAAACATTTTTATTCTTCTCTGACTCTCTATTTTTGGACATCTCTTCTAAATGTTTGAGCAGATCTTCATATGAAGACCTCGTCTGAGATTCAATTGTATTATTGATGGAATCGATTGTATCGTTTACATCAAACGACTCCTCCATTTCATATAAATATTATATAATATTTTTCTATTTAAACGAAAAATTTTTTTAAGCTTTTATATAGAATTGAGAAAAATATAGTTATTTTTGTAGCAATTCTGGACTTTTTTTTCTTGAAATCAAATAAAATTCACTTTCATTCGAGTAATTAAACTAAAAATTAAATTTAATTTATCTATTTTTAAACATTGAATTAAAGTCCTGTTTATTAATTAGATTCAAATTAGATGTTTATTAAGCTTTTTCTTCTTCTTCTTCTACTCTAATATATCTCTACTATTGACTACCAGTTGTGATATAAACTTAACACAAATCGATGCAAAACACACTTTGATTACCAGTTTTATGGTCCAAAAAAAACAGATACAGAAAGAGTCTATCAGAATATGCGCCACAAAAGTTGGTGTGTCTTAACGCACAGATACATTCGTAGACATTCGTAGGCACAGTCGAGAATATTTCCTAATAAACTACTCTCTGGTAAAATAAAATTCTATTCTAAACAAGCCGTTCATAAACTGTAATAAACTTAATTAAGAAATACTTATTTTTACTCATCAAATAAGCTTAAATTGAATTTAGATATAAAAAAATTTTAATAATGGAAATCTAATTTTGTTCTCTATAGTTATGTTATGTTATACACACTCTATGTTAGAAAAATTACATAACATTTTTTGCTTGAATTGAATTTAATTTCAACAATTTTTCTTTCTCGTCTCTAAGTTTATTAACAGTTCATTAAATGTTATGAAATATTATTTCAAATATTTATATTTTCTATTAAATAAATATATTCATAAATTATAGTAATGGCTAAACATTCATGTGTTTTGTATTCAGGGGTAAAAAATGATTATTAGAATAATGCCATCAATTATTTAATATTATTATTTTTTACTTAATCTGAAAAATTCATGTTTCTATTGGAATATTCTGACAGAAAAATTTCAATGACATGATTAATGACTGTTTTTTTGTTATCCAAATGGCTTGTCTTTAAATTACATTAAGAAAATCAAAATTAAGATAATTGATATGACATTTATTGGATTGAACTTCAGAATTGAGACGAAATTTTTTAATACAATTATAATTGTGTGACGCAAATGAGCAATGTTGTCCTATTGCCTGTATAATCAACTGATGCAATACTATTTCATACAGTTATAACGTAAAAATCCTGCATCAGTTGAATATACAAAGCAATAGGACAACACTGCAAATGAGAGATGGCCTCGGGTTTTATGGAGGAGAGGGTAAATTTTTAGAATTTAAAACTTACAGGAGAGAATAGAGACCTGTTAAATAGTGAATACTTACAGGCAGATAATGAATAATAAGGGCAAAGATACTAAATATCATAGAATTTTACTCAACGTGTCGTAAATAATTTTTCTACGGATAAGAATAAAAATTTCCATCAAATCTTAACAGACTCTCTGCTCTTTGTACATCTCTGGTTTCAAATCAGGAATGTTCAGACTTGAAAATGATGAAATCACCATTTTCTACGCGAGATATTGTCCAAATGATCAATTCAGGGTACTTTTCACATCATTTCAGTGTGACCGTCAAGGATATTTTGGGCACCAGCCCTCTTCGATTTCGAAAAAGTTTAAATCTTTCAATGAAATCCGATGAGTTTTCACCCCTTCCTTCCTAAAATTTTGAAAAATTAGAATATTCCCTTCCCCTTATCAACCTCCCAAAGTGATGTGAAAAGTATTATGAATTGATTCTTTGGGCGAAAAATGGTTTTAAAATATAATTTTTTAATTCATTAATTAGATGTTTTGATATTAATTGAATTGCAAATATTTTATATAAGCCATTAAATATAGTAAATTATTTAAGTATTCATTGTTTTAAGTATATCTCATGAGATAACTGTGCATACGTTTAGTTAGAGTGCAAAGAAGGAAAAAAGTTAATTGATTATATTTTATTTATAAAAATTAGAGATACTCAGGATAATTATATTTAGAATCATTTTAAGTTCTTTTAAGAGTAATTATCAAATATATTTTTACCCATTAAAAATAATAAACTATTCTAACTCTACAAAATGATTTTTACAATTGACAAAAATTGAGTTTTGAGACCAATTAATTACATCAGGACCATTTTGTAAATAAGAAGAAAAACAAATTATCCTCATAAAGAAATGTTAAGGGGAAACCACATTAATGAATTTCAATAATAATTTGCAAAAATAACTTTTCTATTGTTTTTGGGATAAATTCAAAAATCACACTTGAAATTTTCTTGCTTAAATCACAGACCTTGATGCTACTCTTGTCCTGTTTATAATTGAATAACGTGGAATGGTAAAAATCTGAAGCACAACCTGGGCATTGCACGAGGCACGTTTTGAAAAATATTTCTTCAATGGTATCTATGCAATAAAACAAATGTCCAAAAATTGAACAATTTTCACACTAAAATGCATTTTCAAGATGTTTTTGAAGATTTCTAAAATAAATACAAGAAATGTCAGAGAGGTAAAATTTATAGCCATAGATAATGGTCAATAGTGGGTACAAAATCCACTTTAGAAATTTCATCTCTCTTGTTGTTTTCTGACTTAGCTTTAAAATATTTCGTATACTTAGTAGCTCATTTTGATTTACAATATGTATTTGTGAATTTTCAAAATAGACTCACACATGAAGTCTACAAGTAATTGACATAAACTATACAAGTATTTAAATGTTTCTTTAATTAATCATGCGTAGTTGCGA
>JAQFXN010001983.1:0-13692 GCA_034693365.1 Liacarus xylariae
AATGTTGCACAGATATGGCCCCTACTGGTGAGCTCAATAAT
This sequence comes from Liacarus xylariae, assembly GCA_034693365.1. Taxonomy (NCBI): domain Eukaryota; kingdom Metazoa; phylum Arthropoda; class Arachnida; order Sarcoptiformes; family Liacaridae; genus Liacarus; species Liacarus xylariae. Next base: position 42 of record JAQFXN010001983.1, read on the forward strand.
GCGCGCGCTATTTAAAGATAAACGAAGAATATATTATTCTCAGCTTTAATGATTATAAAAATAAAAATTGTCTTTAGCTTAAAATGTCATTGGTTATTTTTATAATGCTCTTTTGGACATGACTAAAAAAGTGTTATTGTCAGTTAATGAGCCATTTTGAGTGTTAATTACAATATAAAATTTTTATGCAAAAAATGTATTTAAAAATCGTAACATTTATTTATTATAATTCAATTTTCTTTATAGTGTTAGAGAAAAATATTCAATGATATTCTGTCCAAAAAGTGGAATAAATACTAAAATTATTCCGAATAAATCTCCCACTGAATACATTAAATGTGCCCCGGACTTGAAAGAAAGAGGTACAAATACACAATCCAGCGAACTGGTACCAATAGTTGCACAGGAGGATATTTATTCTGTTGATTATAAGAATAAATATCCAGTGTTTCGAAAAATTTTTAAAACTTTATCAAAAAATACATAGTAATTGAGCAGGGTGAATAAACATGCTAAGATTTGATTTAAGACAAATTGAACATGAAATTTTTGATTATTTTGGACAATTTTATTTTATTATCTCTACTTTTAATAGATCGGTTTAAATTTTATAATTGTCGGAGATGTTAGGGGGTTTATGGGGAGCTAAATATCAAAATCTGAACTTATAAACCGCTTTTTAAACTAATCCATATTGTCAAATGTCATATTACATGAATTTCATCGCAGAGAGAGGTAGGTATTAGTGCATTACCATGAGAGGCCACACATAACGTCCTTTTACTTATCAATACTTTACTTCCCTTTTTGTATATATTCAAGTCAAACACAAAAGCCCTTTAAAACATGTGAACACATGCTGTCGTAATTCATTACACACTTGTCCTTAAATTACGTCATAGGGTTTAATCAATAATTCAATTGCATTATAATAAAGTGGAGCAAAAGTATTGTTATGTTATGTCTGGCCTCTCATGGTAATGCACTAATACCTACCTCTCTCTGCGATGAAATTCATGTAATAAGGTTTAACTTTTCATTTAATACTGCACTGAACTCCCACCCACTTTTCAAAGCAGGCCAGCAATCTATCAATATTATACCTTAATTAAATAAATAAAATCATTATAAATTGTAATTATAAACAATTTCGATCATTTTATGTTCTATCTTAACTAATTTTAGCATGCTGAATCTGAATTTCAAAGAATTTTTTAATGTTGACCTCTAATTTCAAAGTTATAATAAAATTCGAATTTTGACTCTAATTTTTCAACTCTTGAACAACGCCTGACAAATCGAAATCTATATCAGTTCAAAGATAAAAACTTGCTTGCCACTTTAAAAAACAAATTTCATTCACCTGCTTTCCCCTAGAAAACTGATCGATGTTGAAAAGTTTTCAATGGCACTTGTCATTATTTTAAAGCTCATAACAACGTTACCTATTTTAGCGAATTTGGTGAGCAAAGTCCTTTGTCCTGTCTTAAATAAGGTGTAAATTACCCCTAAGTGATTATTTTGGTTATATCTGGTCTAGAAAGTGGTGATCTCACCATACCTTCCTTTCCCCATCCCTGGTTAAAACAGCAAAGGTGCTCAAAATTGTGCACATATCAAAAATGGGTTTTATACATGTGGTGATTTGGAGGAATATGAGAAAGCTAGTAGAACATATCAGAAAATAACCAAAGATCTTATCATGTATATTTTACCAAGAACTATTCGACATAAACAATCTTTAATATTTATAAAGCATAGACAATAAGCATAGAAGGGGAAAATTATTTCAGATTGATTAACAACTGGATACTCTTATCCTCAAATTGATATTGACACCGGATTAAATAGAAAAAGATACCAGATTGTTAGAACCACTGGCAAAGATAGGTAATTCTAAATCCCACGTCACGGCTCACTCCGAACCAAAAGCCACATAAAATATCATTAAACATAAATGAGACACAAAATTAAATTTCTAGACCAAAGAAAAACAATTATTTTTTATATAAAAATAAACATTTTTAGAAATAAATAAAAACCTTTTCTTTGTGTTTTAATAATCAATAAATGGTTTGATGAAAATAGAAGTGTGTATTATATACAGTAAATGATTATTAAAAATATGAATTTACAATATCTATAATACAGCAAAATATATAAATATAAAGAGACAGACATTTTGACTAAAACAGACATTTATTTATTGGAAAAGAGAAAGAAAGACATGTATGTTATCATCCAAAACAGTTTTGTTTTGTAGGCTAGGGTTCGCACAAATACTTTTAAAAATGATATTTAGTTTCGTAACTTTCAATTTATAAAGACATTGAGTGAAGTGAATGATAAATGAATGAATGACACAAAGAAATATACAATAGAGTTGGTCTAGACTTCAAATTCTTAACAAGATGATTTATGCAAACATAGTTAGATTCATAATGAGCACAACTATTAGTGTCGACAATACAATAAGAGTTTAAAACTTTTAAATTTCAAAACATTTTGTCATTCAATTGATTTATAATTACAAAAATATATTTTATGCAAAACTCAGAACTGGAATTGGCTTTGGATTGAATTCAAATATTTGTTATATTTATATAATTGATATTTAAAGTATATATTACCCATTGAATACATAAATAAATCCCAGGGCTTTAAGCATTGTGTAGACTGAAATTTTAATGAAACTTTCAGATGAGTAGACAAACCCTAACTTAATATTACAAACTCTTTACTAATGAGAAGTCATTAGATGTATGGAAAGGAATAATGTTTGCGATATTGAAAGACAAATAAGTATATATTCTCTGGTTCTGCGCATATATTTATCATAAATATCTGGTTGTGTTTCGGCTATAAATCCCATTAATTTTCTTATAATACTAAAAGTAAATGTTAAGGAATATAACTGTTAATCACTTCAAACAACTACTACAACATTGCACTTTATTCTCTCTCCCCCTCTCCTGTATTCCAGGAAAAAACTATTGAAATCCGAGAAAATATTAGTACTTTTGACACAATTTCTACAATAAATTCTAAATATAAATATCAGAATAAATTGTAACACGAATTCATTGAAACATTATTAGTCAATAATTATTTCGATTTAATTGTTTTCACTAATTGTGATGAAAATTCTTAGGAAAACTTTACTCTCGTTTAAGTGAAATTGAAAAAACAAGGATATTATTGATTATTGAATAAACATGAGTAAAATCAATCACTACTTTAAACATAAAAATTTTTATTTCTAAAAAAATATTTATCAAAAAAATTTCAAAAAAAATTTTATTTGAGAAAAATAAAAATATTTATCTTCACTTAAGAACCATATTTTCTTCATTTATACACTACTAATAAATCAGTTAATGTATGTCAAAATGACAGGGTTTTGATGGGATATTTGCAAAATTGCCCAGGGGGATAATAAATTGAACTAGTTAATTTTCAAAGAACTTCAGGTAATTTAAAAGAATGAATATTTTTACTGAGTTCTAAAATAATTACAGAATATTCTTATAATGAGGTTGTGATCAAGTGGTATAGTATTCTAGCCCTGAACACCCCTTTCTCATCTCTGTCTCGAAAGTAAACAAAACAAAAAACTAAGGATTTTTAATGCATTAACAAATCATATAAAAATAAAACATAAGAAGAATATTCGGCTACTAATCGCCAAATAAATGAAATGAATTCAGAAACAAATTCTCTAATGGAATGAGAAAAATAAATTAATTGATTAGATATCCAGACATAGAATTAATGTTTTTATTATAAGTAGTATTGATTGCAAACACAGATTCAGATAAAAAGAAATTAAAAGCAATACAAAAAAGAAAAAAATTCTTAACGAAAAAATTAATTGCGAAGAAAGTTATTCAGTTTATCATTGCGTTCAACAGTGTTCACAATAGCGAGAGTAACTCAATATAGCGATATAGTGAACATATTGGCGACAAATTAAATAAATACATATTGAATTGAATATTTCAAACGACTAATCAAAATATTGTGAAGTATAGGTCAAAGTTTGCTAATTTTTATTATTTGATAAGAGTTTGCATTATTGGAGAATATATTTAAATAAATTCTTATTTCTATTAAGAAATATATTTATATTACAATTGAGTTAACAGTTAAATATACTAAGTTAGCTTATTAATACGACATTGTTGCTTTTTAATGGGCACAGAAAGAAAGGGAAAGGGAGAGAAATATATAAATTGTTAAGTGCTTTGAGTGAATTGATTATAAACAAAGTATTTGTACAGTATTTTACATAAAACATAATTTCAAATTAAAGCTAATATTTAATACATTATTCGCTCACTAGAGAGTAGTTTCTCTGGTGTTAAGCATATGGTCTCCAATAGTGAAGAGAGAGAGAGAGAAGAGAATACATGATTGAAATCAAAGACCAGAAACACTTATACAACAACAGTGTGTGACACGAGTACTGAACTGTGCGATAGAGTATTGCTATTGAAAGGCAGTCCAAAAAAGAGAGAATGAATATTATATTTTCCTCTCCTCTTCTCTTCTCTTTTGGTATGTCTGCGCTTCTGGGAATGGCTTTAATGGCTGATCATTTGCCAACATTTTATAATATGTAAGGAAGGGCTGGATTGGGATTCTCTATGCTATACAAAAGCCATACTTATATACGACTCACTGACCAATGATCACAACTCTATTAACTATTTTAATTAGAATCTAAATCAATCATAAATTCTGATCTAAAAACAAAAACAATTTAATAAATCAATAAAATTATAATAAAATACATTCAAAACAAAAAAAACTTTACAAAATCTAACTCAATTGAGAAATCTCAGCCATTAATTGGCTTTTTTCAAGAAAACTAAGCTATACTATGAAGAAAAACTAGCATTTCTGAAAACTTATTTGTATAAAAACTACAAATTATTTCTTCACATCTCTATTGTATGCAAATTATACAGAAATTTTATTTAAAAATGTTTGCTATTCTTTTAATTCAGTATTTAAAAAAAAATTATTTTTCGTTTTAAATAAACAATTTGTTCATTTATTAAAGGATTTCTTTGTAATCTAATCTATTTTAGTCAACACTTCTTCTATTCCTCTAATTATAACTATTTTATTGTTTTTATTTTTTTTATATATTCAGAAATTCTTCTACTCTTTTGAGTTCAAACTCAAAGATAAAATGTTAGAAAAGAAAATATAATTTTATATGTATTTTAATGGATGAGAAAAATAATAGGGAAATGAAATAATAGGTAAACCAAAAAATCATTATATTTTGTTTAAAATAATGATAAGAAAACAGTAATAATTTTTTTCGGTTAAATTTTTTCTCTCTTAAACCAATTATTTTGTTATTGAAATTCTATATAAAAAATCATTACAAATGAGAATAATAAAGAGAAAAAAATTATATATATTTTTCAACTCATTTGTTGTGTGAGAGAACCGGAAGAAAAATCGTTTGATAAGAGAGTTTACTATTATTTTATTCGTCTCTTTTCACTGTATAATCACAACTCATTAAAAAGTTTTTATAAATATATTTGATTTATAATTTAATTTAATTAAACTTTTAATTAAAAATCTAAAATATAATAAGTTGTCTATTGTTTGGAAGAAAAAAAAGTTGAGGACAAACCCTAACTAAAACAAAATAAAGGGCTTATTATGTGATAGAATATCATAAATGGATATTTGAAATTGAGATTCAATGAATGTTTTCAATTAATTAAGAAAATTCTAATTTTAAAATCTAATATATTCTTCAAATGTATAAAAAGCAATAGAGATGTTGTGTAAAATACAATTTCCTAATAAAACATGAAAAAAATTAAGAAATATATTTTGAAAAAAACTTATTTTTGTAATGAAAAAACACATTTTTCACATTTGAAATTCTATTCTAATTCTCAAGTCTGACCAGAATTTTAAGAAAAATTATGAAGTTTGTGTGAAGTTGAAGTGAACTATGTGTTTGTGATGAAAATTAATTTATAAAAATTTATAACATTTATTTATACATATATTACTCACACATGACTTGATTTACTTGACATCAATTTTAATTTAAAGCTAAGAATTCCTAATGAAGTTTACGGAATAATAATTTTAAAAATATTAATTTTTGATTTTATTAATAAATATATTAATTAAAAACAATTATTCTCTCATATTTGGAAAATTTTAAACTACAATACAAGTAAACTAATGATAGGATTTAAGTAATCAATAGAAGAAAAGAAGAACAAAAACACTAAAACTATTTCTTTTGCGACAATTGACTATTAAATTAACAGCAAATACAAGTGAAAAGAGTTAATGGAAGTTAAGAGAGAAAAAAAAGTTTATATAATTTTATGTTATTTTTAAAAAAAAATTCAAACATTAATTTCGTAATAATTATTAGATTAGAGGAAAAATTAAATGAAAAACTTGAAAATAACTTTATATACATTTGAGAAGTGAATAAAATTATGGGAAAAGTGTATAAAATATTTCATATGAAAGGGTTTTTGTGAATTAATAAAACATAAATTCAATTTCAAAATAAATATTACGAATACTTCTGTACATAAATTGTTTGTATAGTAAACAACAGAAAAAGAGATGTATTTTTAATTTTTCATTTCTTTTCAAATCGTTTTAAATTTAAATGAATTTTTCCAGTTTTTTCAACAAAACCAACACAAATGTCTGCAAATTTTTCTATTCATAACCTTTTCTGGTGTTTAAGCGAAAAGATAAGAAAAAAGAACTAAAAAGTAGGAAAAAAAAGACATTCACTGATTATTTTAAGTAGTTTTTTAACTGAGAAAGTAGAGAAATATATACTGAATATTTGTATTGCAATGAATATTACGAAAATTCACATTTCACTCCCTATCAGTCAACACAACATTTAAGGATAAAATTTATGTATTATTTTTATAATTCACGCATAGTTTGCGAATGAGTTTCTGTACTCTTTAGAACTTAATTTGCAATGAAATGTATCGAAAAATACAGCAAAAAAAATTGTTTTGCATTAATTTTATAGTCATTTGGCATAAATGAATGGCAAGAATCAGATCTCGAGCCATATTCATCACTAATGAACAGTGAAATACGAGATCAAATAGAAATAAATTAGATATTTTCTATCTAATTGCAGACATGTCGAAGGGGTAGTGTGGCTCGGAATACCCCCTCCCGCAGCAAAATTTGTATTAACATTACGTCTATAAACTTTGAGAAGAAAGTGGGAGAAACCAACCAAAAAATTAGGAGAAAAGCCAAAATATCTCCTAGCGTTTAGGACCTTCGACATCCCTGCTTTATTGTAGGACCAATGCAAAAAGTACGTCCACTTGAACTTACAGCCCTCAGTCTTTTAAATTATCGTATAATTATTATACTATAATATGATAGTATTGTATTATTAACGAGAATAGAGACTGCTCTCCATTCACAAATACACTACCACTTCATCCATCTAAAGTATTCCCTGTACTATTGATGGCACTAAAGATGACACAGTTATTGAGCAAAAAATAAATCATTTTTCCTAATGTAATATATTTTTTATGTTTACATTATTTTTAGAAAATTTAATTTAATGTGTCGACAAAAATAATACAACAAATTCATCATTTATTCTAGAAACATTGCTAACGATTTACAACTCCATAAAACCCCTTTTTGTTATTTTATCCTAACCTTGTTTTTAGATATTTTTGCACATATTATTATTTTTATTAACACAATTACGCTATTAATAATGTATTTATAAAACTAATGATTGTTAACTTAATTTTCAAGAATATTCTTTCTTAAAAAACTAAACTTCAGCTAATCAATAATACCCAGGTATAATTATCAACATTTTAATATTCTTTTGCAAGTAATTTATACATTTATTTGGGGGAAAAATCAATCAATATTTCAAAGAAAAAACACAAAACGCCAATAAAAATTAAGCAAATTTTCACTCTTGTAATCATTTTTTTCTAGTCTGTCGTCAAAATGTTAAGAATCATAAAAATTAATTATATTTTCCAATAATAAACAGATAACACAATAAAATTGTAAGAAAGCGAAGAAATAGTTTTAAACGTTCTAAAAAAGAAACTTATCATTTAATCCGTTCCCCTCTTATCAAGTGTTATGCAATTTGTGCGTCTGAATAGCATTGAAAAATAATAATATTCTCTTATATATATATACACTATATATACGTATAAATCTATACACATGTATATGAGTATAGAGTAAATTAATTTTATATTTAAATACCCAAAAGAAAAGAGTCGATAAACACACCAACAAAATAGTGGTCTAACAACACATTACATTCACAAATGGTTAATAAAAATTATACATTAAATAAAAAAAAGGAGTAAAATATTTGTTAATAAAAACTTTTCGCCATTTTCTTATCGCTTAAATATAAAAATTCTTTACAAAAAAAAATTAAATAATATAAATGATATTAAAGATTGAAACCAATTGAAACACAATTAGTGTCTGCATTGAGGATATAATTTGATTGAACCGCTGATGGCATTAAACAAAATTAAATGCAATTCAAAAGTTGTTTCAACAAAAATTCGAATATAAATGTCGATAAATAAAAATGAATTAAAAGAATAAAGTTTTTTGACATTTAAAAGCTTATATAGAGATATATATTTTAACCTAAAAAACAAATGAATATTTTTTATTCTTTGATTACAAGAAAAAAAACATTCTTTAAAATTATAATAATTAATACCATTTATAGGAATAGTTTTATTTTCAAATTCACAATTCATTTCAATAAAAACCAAAGAAAACGACAATCAATTGATTGATAAGTGAGTTCCAGGCATTTAATAGAGACTTATATATTATTTGTATTGAAATATATAATTATTTTGCAATTTGTCTCAAATAGTATTTCTTAAATAAAAGATTTTAATTGCAATTTTCGACTCCATTTATAGTGTGAATGAATAATACTTGTGTGAATATATTTTCAAAACTCAATTTTTAATTTGTGATCTTAAGTTTTAGGTCATATGATGTATGAAAATAATAAACATTTCATTTTTACAAAACTTTTAATTATCTTCTTTTGGATTCTTGTCTGGGATTTCACAATCATTGGATTTTGTTTAAGACAAGTTAAAAGCAATAATATAAGTGTAATTGCTGAATTATAATCAGAGATGGCCCAGGTGATTTAGCATAGCAAAGATAGTTAGCCACTTTTTGATTGGAAAGCAAATTTAACCTTACATACTTAATGCATTTTTAGTTATTCTGAAAAACTGTGCATTTCTATAATTTGGAATTTTTTCAAATTTGTCAAAAAGCCCATTTTTATATACCCTTGGTGATCTCCTAAGTGTAGTGTAAATGTAGAAACACATTTACTAACTCAATGTTATAGAATATAAAATTAGTATTGCATTACAATTTTAACAAACAATTATTTTGCAAAATAAATTATTTCATAACTTCATGTCATGTTCACTATTGAAATGAAAAATTGTTATTTAGGGATGACCAATGCGGGGGAGGGGAGGCGTAGGGCCAAAATACTCTTCCTGTCTCCGAAAAATAATCAAAATACTCCCCTGTGAAGAAAAAAGCATATCCCAAAATATCAAAATATAAAACTATTTTCAAATATTAAAATAAAACCTCAAATTAATAATTATTTATCAAAAAAAAAATCTTTTTTTAAAAATTAGGTTAAAAAAGAATTAGTAAAATACAAATAATAAAAATTCAAACTTTTTTTTCGCCGGAAAAATATAACTTCTTTTTCTCTGTTTGTGAACACAATTTTTAGGAGTAATTTAATTATATATAAGCTCAGTTTCAGTTTATTTTTCTTAACCCAAAAGATTCTTCCACTGTCTGTCTGTATATCTCTGTGCGATTTTTTTCATACTTGCTTTCGTGTGGAGTGAATGACTAAATAAATTCTAATTGAGATTACAATTCAGTGGAGAGAATAAGTGAGAAGTGAAAAGTTGAGTATAAGAACCGAAAGAAACAAAAACAACAAAACAAGAAAAAAAGATCATATTTTTATTTAATGGGAATCAAGAAAATCAATAAATTCAATGAGAAATAAGATTTTGAATTTTATTTCTTTTTTAAAACTTAAGATAAACCATAAGATATGTAATAATTAATATTTAAAATATATATTAATTAATTGAACTAAAAAACTAGCATTTAATTTAAAAGACAAGAAATAATTATTTAATTCATTAATTAGTTAATAATTAATTAACATTTTTGTGATATGAAGTTTTTGGAAGTGTTTAGTAAACTTGTATTTAAAAAACTAAATTCTATATCAATTAAAACAATCAGAAATTCATTACAATAAAAAACGACCCAAAAAACCTCTTAGAGAAGAATTGTAGTGAAGTCTTGACAGAAATTCTTGAGCTCAGGCCTAATTTTTTGTGTCTCCAAGAGTGAATTCTTGTTGTCGTCTTGAGAGAAAAAAAACCAACAAAAACAAAGAATTCGCTCATTGAAAATATCAAATCACTCAATAGAAACAGAGATGACCAGGGTATAGGGAGTGGTATAACAATTACCAGAATTCAATTTAATTGTGTTCCAGATTTTTATTGAAAATTAATACTCTCCCAGAACGTCAACAACAAAATTAAATTGTCTAACAATTTAATAGAATTGCGATCAATTATTTATCAAGATTCATATATCTGTATAAATATTCCAGAACAGTTATAAATTGAGCATTATAATTTATTAGCTATTATCAGTAAATAATAGTCCATTAGTTCACAGGATAATTGATTGATATATTGGTTAAACGTCCTTGGATAAGTAACTTATTATAGAATCAATGTGTACTCTATTAATTGAAACTGGGTAAAAATAAACGGAATGTTTAAAAAGATTACAACATTTATTTTTAAAAAAAATATTCATTTAATTGACTTTTCAAGTGGTAATCTGTACTAAAATGTTAAGAAAAGGGTACAAATTAAGATTAAACAAGATCTAATCCTCTTTTATCCCCAGCAATAAGTTTATTAAAAAACAAAACAAACTGGAGCTAAAACTTAATGTCAAATAATAGCTAAACTCTATTATTGGCTGATCAACAGTGGAAAACAAGAAAACCCTATTGTTTGACAAACATGTCTTCGTCGACGAAAAACTTAATCTTAATGTATATACAGTAATAAAATAAAAGAAAATATAATATAAAAGGAATTTTATTATTTTTTTTTATAAGTTATTTTCATTTATTCAATCGCTGAACAAAATAGATCGTCATTATAGTTGCCATTAGTTACACAAAACCCATAAATTCATTGCTTATTCCTTCTTATTAACTGAATTAAAGAATATTATTAGTTGTATTAATGCTATCAATATTAATAACACTATGGGTTTTGGCAATTCATGACTATCAGTGAAAATATTAGATAAACTTATTATATTATAGATTGAAAAATCTTTTTTTTTAATTGTAAAATAAGTCTAATATTATATTATTTTTCAACGCTTTACTATCAAAAGGAAATTTTATAATATTTTATTGATTTTTCTATTTTATGATTACAGTTAATACATATATCTATTGTATATATCCGTTGAGAGTAAATAATCGTCGATAGCATTAGGGTTTCTATTATTAAATAATAACATCTTTTTCCTTAAACATATTATTCTTTAGTCTAAACATACTGTTCCCTTATTTTGCAGGGAATTCCCATATATTTGAATATCGATTCAGACTTTCTTTTCAGAAACAAAACTTTTTAGATGAGAAGAATTTTTGTGTTGTTTTAATTTAGGCGAAGAACTATTATTAATAATTGAAGTTTTATCTAATAATTGGTCTGTTTTTTAGTGATAATTAATTTTAATTAGTTATTAGTCATTGGAAAACAATTAATTTGATATTAAGTCAATAGAAAAAACTACAGTAGTTTGAGATCTTATTGTCTAATGACAAGACACTAATCTATACAAAAAAATTCCCTCAATTTTACTAAATTTTCTATAATTTCTTCCAAGAGATAAAAGTTTTAAAATTCTTGTAATTATTATTCTTTTATTGTAATATACTGTAAAAGAATTTAAAATGCAAAATAGCTGGAATTCTTTGTGTGGAAAGGAATATAGTTAACACTTTGAAATCCAGAGTGGCCACGTTCATCTTCTATGGGACATAGATTGTGTTAAATAGGAATTTTTATATAGTAAGACCGATATAGTTAGTCAGAAACTATTTTGTTGTTCAAATTTGAATAAAAAGTGCTTCTTTCTGAACGCTCAATAGCATAATGGCGAGGGTCACTCTAAAAAGATATTAAAATTCTAGTGGTATTTTCGAAAAAGAATTCTAAATATAGTGTATTCCGCCCATACACTCCTTGGCCACCCCTGATTGAAATCATATTTATATTATTTTAAAAATAAATATCGATTTCTGAATATTATTCAAATAAACTCAAAGAAATAATTAAAAATAGAAAAAAATGTTTCAAAAGAAACATAAATACATTGTAACAGAAAATTGAGACAAAAGAAAAAAGACATAAAAACACAATAATATAATAATTTCTGTTATAATCTGAAACAAATCGGGAATTTATTTTTTTCTGGAGATTCAAAAACATCAAAATAAAAATCAATAGCCGTTTAGAGGAGTAATAGATATAAAAGCAGAAGAAAATAGTTTGAATTTTATAAACTTTTTACAGTCAAACACATTATCTTTGGGCCACTGTATGGCGAAAATAGAGGACAAACAGATAGAGAGCCCGAAAAAATAGTCTGTAAATGGAGTTCATTACACATTAAAAAATTCATTGTGAAGTGTGTTTTTAATTCTTTTTTATTCAATTCATTACTTATTATTATTTCTGTCTATACTTTAATGCACTGCTGATTGTGTTGATTAAGCAGTTGAAGGAAATTCATTGCATTTATAATAAAAATTTTATTTCATATCATTTAATAAGATGTTTGAATGCATTTTATAAGCCATAGTATACTATGAATTGACAAAAATATATAAATTTATTTGTATGTCTGCTCTGCTCCTAGTTTTTCAATTTAAAGACAGGAATGTACTGTCGATCAAAGCATATATAAAGTGCAGAATTGGATAGATTTTGTGAGAGAGAGAGAACAAAAACTAATATAAAAGAGAATTTGTGTTTTATATACACTATATATCCATAATTGATGTCATGAGTGCTAAAAAACATTGCAAGAAATATATTACACAAAATAATTATAATTATATTCATATCATAAATGCTTTTTTTCTAAAACTTCAAATATTTTCTTCAAATTATAATCTAATCATAAGAAATATAAACAAAAATAAGAGAGAAAAAAAGTTAATTCTTTTATTCATTTTTCTCAAACAAATAATAATTTTTATGAATACATATTAAATCTTATTTCATATTTTTTAAAACAGCCGAAAATTACTTCTATGGCTTTCCGACTCTCACTATTGAGGGATTCTACGTGCGGATGAAAAATTGCAGTTTTTTCAATTTTGAATAATAAATGGAATCAAAATATGTGAAAGAATAAAACAAAAAAGGCTTTAAGAAGAAGCAAAATTTCTTAAGATTTATAAGATGACTACGTGTTG
>JAQFXN010001984.1:0-13689 GCA_034693365.1 Liacarus xylariae
AAAAGAATTTATTTAAGTTATTTTTTGTTGTCGTGAAATTTAATAAATGGATAAATTCTTTATTTAATTGGATTTTTTCAAATATTAGGGGAATTTAAAATTCTGACGTAAAAACATACTCTTACTATTTTCTAAGTACTCTTCTAGATTATTTAATCATCTTGTCTAGAACAATTATATCCGCCTCAGTTTTGAATAGACATTATTTCAAAGCAATTTAGTAATAATTTAAGAATCAAAAGAAGATTTTTACATCCAATCAATCTTAGGAATCAAAAGTTAAAAATTGGTTTTCAAAAATTAATTAGAAGTGAAAATAATCTGCCATAATATTGCCAAGATATCAAGGATAGCAGGTTTGAATTAAAGAAAACAAGTTTTGCAAATGCAAAATATTTTTGTTTCTAATCTATATATAAATGAAGAGCCATTAAAATGAATTAATATTATATAACAATTTGAAATCACAATCCATTTTCTTATATAATAAAAATGTTAACAACAAGGCAATTGATAAGTTTGGTACTGACACTATTTGTATTCGACCAAATACAATGTCAGAGTACACAGATTACAGGACGTATAGTGCCAGGAGCTTGTGATGCACTTGCTGTTCAAGGTGTTCAGAATTGTCTGGAGAATTATTTGCCAATAAGTGTGCTATCACAATTTAGTAGAGGAGCACCTGGTTCTGGTCAAACGAATGGAATTTGTTGGTATGAAATTCATTTTATTTAAATTGATACTATAATTACTACTGGTAATTTAATTTATTTTCATTTAACTATTAGTTAATTAGAAAATTTATTTTTAAAAATAAGAAAAATGCAAATGAATGAGGATAAAATATTTTATATTATTCTGTTATTTACTAATTTATTTATAAATTATAAGAATTATTTTTTAATTAACAATAGAATAGTTAAGAATGATCAAGATTGTATTAAAATTATTGAATTATAAATGAAAATTATTTGTTGTTGAATTAACCAGTTATATAATTTAAAGTGCCTCTTAAATTACCTCTACTATTATGCAAGTTGTAATTATATATTTAGCTTGGCCATATCTGAAAAAATAATAAATCATATATTTCTATTATATAGAATATGATTGTACAGTGGAGATCATTTTAAAAGAGACACCATATCACTCCTGTTTTTACTTGTCCATATATTGTTAATCAATGCTTTTTCCACCAAATTTTCAATTAGTTTCGGCAGTTTTCCGATACTGTTCTCCGATTGTATTCTTTTGGATACTTTGACTAACTTTTCATTTAATTCTTTATTATTTAATAAGCTTTCGATTGCATTCAGTAATTCCTTTTCTGAACATTCAAAAGGGTTTAGTCTAATTCCAAATCCCTTCTCATGAAGTCTCTGTGCGTTATCCCATTGATCAGCGAATAGAGGCATAACAATCATGGGTTTACCGAAAAAGAAGGTTTCGGTGACCGTATTGTTCCCGCCGTGGGTTATGACTAAATCAACTGTCGGTAAGACTTGGATTTGAGGCACACTTTGTTGTCCAAACATATTGTCGGCCAATGAGTACTGTGTGTGAAGCGGACCCTTCGATACAATAAACCTGTGCTTAGATTTGGCCAAAATAGCGACCAATCTCTTCATGAGTGCCACATTTGCCCCTCCCATAGAACCCAATGAAAAGTATATCAATTTTCCCGATTTCTTTCTCAACTCAACCGGTATTTCAAAATCAGATTGTTTTTCATTTCTCATGAAATTGTCGAATCGATACCAGTTTGGGGACAGAGGTCTCAGGTCTGTATAGTCCAACTCTTTGGGAAAGTTATATATATTTAAATACTGGGAGTGATTAATGAATACTCGAGTATTTGATTTCAACGGCAATAATCCTTTTGAGACTAAATAGTGGTCAAAATCCTTTACCACATCTTTTATCGCTTCCTTTAATGCATTTCTAAAGACTTTCCATTCATTCTGAGCGCCCACTGCAGGCAAACCTAATAAATAGAAAATAGTTGAAAAATTCACCAATCAATCAATCAATTAGAAACAAATATTAAATCAAATGCGGCCGTAATGTGAGACAAATTCAGGGAAGAGTGCATATTGATCTAAATGGTCCGGGTTAGGCTTATCATTATATGGTTTAAGAGCGTGGCATTTGTGAGGACATATAAATGATTTAATTGAAAGCACTTAACTCTGATTTCAAGAGTAGTTGACTACAAACTATTTTTGCTATTCACTGATATCTTCTTCAGTGCCAAATCCAATTGATCCAGACTTATAGCTTGTCGTTTGGGTTTTGAAAGAATATGATATTCAGAAGTCATCAATTATCATTCTTATCTTATTATTTGTTTATTTATAAAGCGATCAAGATAGATTTCATACACAGTCATCCCAACAGATATTATATAAACTTGATAAAAATTTATTTTTAAAATTCAATTTGCATTTGGATTGTTTGCATTGATTGAGTGATTCCTAATAAATACTTTACAATTAAAATAGAAATTAATACATAATCGCAATTAACAGATAAATCAATACTATTGTCTCAATATAGTAGCATTGAGTGAATGACAAATACTATATTGATAGTTTTGTTTAATAAACAGGTACAGTATATCTATTCCTACTTTTAATACATTTGTATGCTAAGTGGCTCTACTCATTTCAAGCTTATTTCTAGAAGTCATGAATTACCTGAATTAGCCGGTGGTGTTCTTTCATTCTCCATATGATATAAAGGATTAGGACTGACCGATAAGATCCATGGAATGCCAGATTTAACAACAGAGGGCATTGTCACGCCCTGGTCCATTATAATAACATCCGGTTTTAATATCTCTATCAGTTCTTCTATTTTTTGATCCAAAATTTTTGTTTTTTCAATTAATGCCGGAATAAACTTGGTGAAAAGACTTATTGCATTTTCCAATGAGGTCTCTATTTTCAAACTATCAGTGTTGATGAACTGTTTGGCCCAGTGCTTAGCCGGATCTTCATTCTGTGGTCTGTCCTCTTCGGGCAATAATATCTCTTCGATACCATATTTGGTTAATTTCCCCTTCCATTGATCATTAATCGCAAAAATAACTTTATGTCCACTTTTTATTAGCACTTCTGCTAAACCAATGCATGAGTACACGTGACCGACGGCATCGACTGTAACGAATAATATGTTTAGTTTTTTAGGCATTTTTTAAATGCAATCTTATTATTTAACAGGTTAGATTTTAGAAAAGTCTTTATAAGAGTTTATTTTTCTGGGTTTATATGCTCTCGAAATCGAAGCAAATTGTACTTAAGTAGCAATTATTACTATTAAAGATTATTAGTAAACCATGGTGCATTTCATAATTAAAAGGACAGATGAGAGCAGTTGTTAGTACTATGTGCCTGTACATTTAAAAATATTTCTGATTGTAATCATATGCCCCTTAATTATTTTAGCTTTTTATGTTAGATATAAATGTAAAAGATCATAATTTTCTTTATATAATAGACAATCAGTAATTTGATTATTGTTTTTTTATTAACACCGATTAATCTAACTGCTAAGTGAGTAATAAAATAGAAACCTTGGTTAGTTTGATTTCTTAATGACATTATAATGTATAATTTCATTAAACAATTATTTATTATTAATCGATTTCAAGCAATTTATATTTTCTTTTGAATTCGATTAAGTAATCAAATTACTTATTGTTGATTACTTGAATACATAGAGCACAGAGTAATATAAGAAATATTAGATTTTGCACATGGTAAATTGTGTTTGAAAAGCCGATTGAATTAAATTTTAATAATAATTTCTAAATGTTTAAAATTTGTAAATCTCTTAAAACGGTACTGCTAATATATCAACCATTTATTGTTTCGTATGTTATTATATTTGACTTATCTGTGAACGACAGCAAAATATTATTATGAAATAAAATAAAATAAAGCGAAACATTAAAAGGTTGATCTACTAGCTGTACCATCTTAACAAATAGTAAGTTTACAATTGTTTAATGTGTTTTTGTTGTATTGAGATTTCCTATTTATAAACTGTAGTCAGATATGCTTAAATCGAATCCAGCATGGCAATCTCCCAAACTTACTTTCAAAAATAGTTTATCAATAAAAAGAGTCCTATCAATCATTCCTCGGGGGTGTCTGGAAAAAAGTGGTACCAAAAGCTGGTTTATTACTTTAATTGTCAGAATAAGAATACATTTGACAAAACTTGAATTGCTGAATTCGATTAAAATACTCATAGAATTTTCATGAAATTGTAAATAGAAATTCATGAATTTAAAATTAATTGTAACAAAAATACAAGAATGGGCAAATATGATCCAACTAGGAACACATACTCCTGTGTTTTTAGCTTGATACTCCTATAAGCTCTCCGCTAGAGATATCTCCTTGCAAATTTTAGGAAACGAAGCTCAATATTCTGTGAAATTCTGGGAAAACAACAGATACTTTTCAAATAATTGTTAAATTTGGTCAAAAATTGTTAAATTCTTGCTGAATTCATGGAAATTCTGTTAAAATGCGTCATTTTTAATTAACGCTTCTGGAAACATCATTAAATTTCACATTATTGAATTTTTTAATTTTACATAAATTTATATCAGCTTGATATGCTAAACAAAATAAGATGATTTTTAAAATCACCGCATATATAATAGCTAACTTTGTTAGTTAATTATAGTTCAAGTAATCTGATATAGTTTATGAATGACAAAGTATAGTAATTCATATCTTTGACAATAGTTTTTATATTAATTAATTTTGATGTTGAAAAACAATAAACCAATTCAGATAAGATATTTATTAACTACACTTCAATTATAGGAAATAAATTCAGTCTTAAGATAAGTTTTATTTGGTGTGAAAATCAAAATTTTTGTAATTATAATAAAGTCTACGAATCAAGTTAGTTACATTTTATTAGGGACAAATTAGCGCATAGTATAGCTCAACCTGTTATCTGATTCACAAAATATAAAAATCGTTGGAAAACTTACACTTAGACAAGTTGAAAGGCATATATCACATTCCTGACCATTACCGTCGACATCAGGTTGTATTTGGCCATTTACCGAAAAAAGAATTATTTTATCATTATTTGATTCTCCATTGCATAAGCTTTCCAACGATATAAGCAATTCATTCGGATAACTGGATCAGCTCTACGGTGAGCTAATGTTTCATAATTTTGTATTTTCAAACCCTCATTATTTCCCTAAACCTTCGTAATTGCAAAAAATATTCACAGGTTTGATTTTTATTCAATATGCTATCAAACCATATGAGTTAAATCATTCAACTCCATGGCCGTCAGCCAACCCCTCATGGTAAGGATTCATTCCCGTCCCTTCATGTAAAATATTTTCCTGTGCTGTCATATTTATTTGTTATGTCTGCTGTTGCACTATTTTATCCACTATATTTATTTTTGTTAAAATTTATATGAAAAAATCAAAATATAATTAATGATTTGATAAATGAAATGAATGTTAGTTCTAATAAATTATTGATTATTGATATTATATAAGTTCTACAGTATTATACAATTTTTCATTTTTATATCACTATTACTCTGTGTGTAATACAAATGTTGTTATATAAATAAATACATCTTTAGCTGAATCATTGGTGATAGACAGGGAGATATTCTCCTTTGATTCTCATTCATTGCTAAATCACATCAACTAATTTGTATCTAATTTAAAGAAAATTCAATTATAATAATCTAAAAATTAATTTCATTTCCTAAACAGCAATTACAGCAAATACAGGGCCTGTATTAGTGGCCTCTATGACGGTCTTCGCATTGCCGGTCGAAGAAATAGATGTCCACAGTCTATGGCCGCACGTGTTATAGAGCAATATAGTCTAACCCGTGCTGATAGGCCTTTGGGAGCATATTGTGGCACAGGAGACAAAAATCGTTACTCAAAATGCACTCCTGTCCAAAACAATAAGTCCAAAAAGAATAACAACAGTAAACGAGATAAACGTCAGGCTGAGGACCTGGGAGATGAAGTTGAAGGGGGACAGGCAGATAACCCTATACTTTCATTATTACAACCCTTTCAAAATATCTTGAGCAGTGGCAGTAGAGGAGATAGCACTATAGATCTAAGTAGATCATCCACATCATCTCTATTTGATCCAGTTCGTAATCTTGTGCAAAGGGGTCGAGAAGTTATTGAGAGGGGCACATCCACAATTCTGAATACAGCTCAAGGCGTTTTCGATTCTGCTCTTGGTGGTTTAGATAGAAGCGTTAATCCAAATTAGATATATTTTCATGAGCATATGAGCATTTGATATTTTATTGAAAACATTATTTATTGTATTTGATCTTATTTTTTCAAAATTGAATTTTAGATAATTCTACATATGGTTGCTGTGACAGCATCTCTTAGATCTTTATGTTATCATAAGAATACTTATTAAAACGAATGTGTTTTATAGCATGATCGATTCTAATAAATCAATTTCTTCGGGAATATTTTTAATAATGATATTATATTCTTACTTGCATATTTTATTTATTTAAGATAGGATTTCTATTATTTCTTAGATATTATTCAAATAATACACATTAATCTGATTATAATTTTATTGATTAATTTCATAAATATTTAAATTTAATCAATTCAAAAAAAATAATAATTAATAAATTTCATCTTTTCTATTCTGATCGTTAAAATCTTCATTTGAGTTAAATTTTTGCTATTTTTATACAGATATTAACATGAATTCTAAAAAGTTGTTGAATATTTTACAGATATTATCATTTAAACTTGATAATTTTTATGCTTGTCATGCAAATCATACAACTAAAGGTAGAATAATTGTTGAAACACCAATGGTATGAAAGAAATTACTAAATTATAAAATCCAAATCTATGTTTTCATTTTTTAAATCTATGAAAATCAATAATTAACGTTGTTAGTAATGTAAATTACTTTAATTTACGGTAATTTACTTAAATTACCGTAATTTATTAATTGTAGTTTATAAATTACATTTTAGTGTAAATTATGAATGAAATAAAACTTCAAATTCTTGCTTTATTCATGAATAAAAGTTTAAATTAAACAAAATAGCGTTAATTTTTTAAAATTATTAGCTTACTAATTTCAAAACATTCAAGAATTCATTGAAAAGATGTAAATGGGCTATTAAATAAACGATTCGAAAATTTGGTTACCATTCTTTCGTATTATAGATCTCAAAAATTTAAATTATCTGAAGAATATTCTGATTTTTTGTGATAATGTCAGTCAGAATGAATGTGATATTATTTATAATGCGTTAGAATTAACGAATATTTAACAAAATATTATATTTCTAAGTGATTTTTTAATAAATTTATAATTAAACTCAAAATTGTAATTTACCTTAAATTACTCGTACTTTAATTTACGGTCGGTTTTTAAATTACGCTAATTTTATAAAATTAATAATAAGCATATTTTTTCACATTTTAGTTACATTTTTATGGATATTATTTACCACTAATTCATTATATTCAATGTAATCTGGGTTTAATTATACAATTCAGCAAAACTAACATCATAAAAGTAATTTACTTTAAACAATTATATAATGTGTTTTTAGATTAATTAGTAATAACAGTATTTATATCATTAAAGGACAAAACAATTTCATTATTTGAGAATAATTTCAACAAAAGGATGATTAGAAGCGCTGATTTTGTCACGACTTCTCAAGTATTTCTAATTGAAATTATAACAGCAATTAAATCGATTAAAGATGATTCCTATTTCTCAGTCATAAAGGTTTTTGATTTTGGAGTTGAGTAATGTTTGATATAATTTAAATTAATATTTATGCTTGAATCTGACAAATTAATTTTTACCTGACCATATTTCAACTACTCATCTATGATTCATAACTACCAGCAAATGTAAATACAGGATAGCTTTGTCATGAATTAGTTCTGTTTGGTTAGTGTTTCGCTTTAGGTAACAGATTAGTCGAATAAATGTTGTTTATTATGTCAAATATCAAGTTATATAAAGCTTTATATTGAATTGTCTCTATGAACGACTAAGTTCTCATTTCGACTTAATATTTAGTTGTCGTTCACAAATTAGTCAAATAAAATAATATAAGCTGAAACACTAATGAAGCAGAAGTAACAAATTCCATAACTATATTTACAGTAATATGCATAACTAATCTTGATATATTGAGTATAATCCTTTATTCCTTAAATATGATTTTATATTTAGCAAAAAAGGCAGACTTCTCACTCTAACTGCTAGTATTATTATTTTGTATTCAACCTGATTTATATCTTTATAAAATAGATTTGGAGTAATATAATAATGTTTGCAACTATTATCGCAATTGCATTGAACACTATCAGTCCATCTTATATTAGTTTAGGAAATGCTATTTTCGAAATTATTCGTACAATTCTAAAACAATCTAGTAAATGTTTTGCAAGCCTAAACTTACTAACAAGAGAGAATAAAACTTACACTAAATTGTTCTTTCTCTATGGTGTTTGGCTGACCTGCATATCGATTCTCATCCATTCATTCACATGTGTTTTGCTTAAAACATATTTCAAACACAAATCTATACAATTGTTTAATTCATTGGATGAAATCAAAGCAGACAACAATGTATTTACAGCCGGATCATCACTAAAATTTGATCTGGTTAAATCTAAACATTATTTTTTAATAGAAAGAAAGAATCTTTATCAAAATTACATAAAACACGATCTGATAAACGGCTTAAATAGAAATTTTGATCAGAAAATAATCAATGATTTAATTGTTGGAAAATTAGTTTTATTATTCGACACAAGAAATCGAAAAAAATTTGAAAAAAGACTCAAATATAATGACTATAAATATTTAATTTCCGAACATAAATACTATCCACAATTAGCCAATTATTTTATACCGAAATACGCCTGGTATAATTCACAGTTAGTATTTATGTAAGTTTTTGTTGGAAAACATTTTCTAATATTAAGCCGACTATAAGATTCATAACCAAAGCATTGACAAAATGTTTTTTAACTTAAATCTGTTGATGGTATCACTTCCACTATCAGAGTTACTATCCATCCAATTCACAACTTGAGGAACATTTTAGCAGAATTTTAATTTAAATATAAATAAATAATTCAGTCCTTAATAACTATTTGAATATTGTATAAGTTATTGATAAAATATAACAATTGCATAAAAAAATTTTCTTGATAAAATGCATTTTAAATACATGGAGCAAATCTAAATCAATAGGTAGATCAAGAATAAGTTAGATCTCAGATCCGGAAGAGATGTCAGCTTTCCAATCATGTCCGGTCACTTGACATGACGTGATAGTTAAAGCTCTCTTTAAATATCTCATTATAGATTACAAATCTTTAAGTGCTGACGAAGAAAACCTTAAACCTAATCCAAATTAAAAATTATTAAACAATATTTTGTATTTTATCCATTTTTAATGTATTATTTGCCCAGAAATAAATAACTATTTTAACAATTATTTTACTGTTTTTGGCAACTATTCTGAAGGTATAGTGAGCGAAGTAATTTAAGGAACGGGGGTTTTTTGGCCACAATTATTTTATTAGTCATTTTTAAACGTTTTTATTCAATTAGTTTTTAGAAAATATATCAACAAAAGATTTTCTGAAAAATAATTTTAAAAAAAATTAAAATTGAACAAGTTAAATTTAAAAATGTAATTTGAGGGGCGAAATAATTTAAGGAACAGATTATAATAATTAAGATTAATTTAATTTAATGACCAATTGTCAAATGATGTCAAGTAATGATCAAATTTTCTTAAATTCTTACTGAATTCATCATGATTCGGTTAAATTCTTTCAGGGTTAATCGAAATTCTGTTATGTTGCATCATTTTTAATAGATTCCTGCAAGAATTTGACTATTATAAAATACCCTCTTTATAACCCACTATACCAAAATCGATAAAATTAGCCATTTTACCCCTCCTTAGACCCCCCTAGGCCCTCGCCGAAAAAAATAGTTACCCCCTGCCGATTTTGACCCTGGACACTTCTGAAGTCGGAAACTAGTTTCAAAACTTTGAACCATTCAATGCCGAACAGAATGGTCGAAGTTTTAAACAGAATTGGCCAGACAATTGGTCATTAAATTAAATTAATCTGAATTATTATAATCTGTTCCTTAAATTATCTCGCGCCTCAAATTACATTTTTAAATTTAACTTGTTCAATTTTAATTTTTTTGAAATTATTTTTCAGAAAATCTTTTGTTGATATATTTTCTAAAAATAAATTGAATAAAAACGTTTACAAATGACTAATAAAATAATTGTGGCCAAAAAAACCCGTTCCTTAAATTACTTCGCTCACTGTATTTCTCAACTATTTATCAATGCTTTGTTCATAACTCACACTGGGAAACAGTAAAATGCAGAATTTACTTAATATTATAAATTGTTTTTATTTACAGTTTTAAACAAATAGTGGAAAGTGGTCTCTATGAACATCAGGAAGATATCGATGAGATATTTGATTATCTAAACTTCAATGTCTTGAGAGCAGTCAATAATAATACTTATAATGAGAGCAATACATATAAAACTATTAATTTAAATGAAATATATCGTAAAATCATCTCGATTTCATTGCTTATTTTATTTTTAGCAATACTGATATTATTTACTGAATTAAATATAAATCGGGTATAAGTATGTAAAATAAACTTACTTGTTAGAATAATTTAGTCTTGCTTACTTTGGCCAACTTAGAAAAGAGTCAATTCAAACTTAAAGTAGTTTTTCAAACAAGGCATCCAAAAACCGAAAAGTTATTTTGAAATAAGTGATAATTAGTAATCGATATAGCATTCAAATATATTTATTTATTATGGGGTTTATATTCGCTGTAATATTGATTAAATAATTCAAAAATATTTAATTATATTTGTTTAAAAAATTGCAGAATTTTGTCACATTTTGTACAAAAATACCAAGAAATAGTATTATAAGTTATTTTAAGTGATCTCCATGGTAGAGGTAGTATAGTTTTTCCAAAATAGGGGGATATTGTGTGATAAAATTTGCTCAAAATTCCAAGTAAGTATAAATGAAAATGGCACGAGGGGAAATTTGGCTCAAAAAGTTAGAAAATATCAATTTTTCAATACATTAGATATTTTAACTGTACATCTACTTTCATAAAATTAGGGGCACTGGGCGGTATAGACAGAATATCCTCTTTCTCCGAAAATTGACCATAATACCCCCTTTGGTGAAGAACAAAAGCTCTGGAAATCAAAATTGATAATCGAAACTAGTTATATCTTAAGGAGTTATTTATTTATCAAATTTTATATAGCTTTCGATAATTTAGGAAATCATTTATTGCTAAATATTTTTCAATATTTATATTTATTTTGAATTCTAATATTATTTATTCTGTCTAATTCTACATTGACTCTGCTATACCTCTGCTTTAGTATATACTGCTAGAGTTAGTGTACCTCTGCTTAAAATTCTATTGAATTTGTATACTAATTCAGTACATTTACATAGAAATACTTAAATTACATAATATATTGACTAAAAATTCAAAACAGTTGCGAAATTTAGCAAATCTTTAATATATTAATTTATACTTGTTTATTGATTTATAACTTTTTCAAAATTACCCTCACTTTATGATTCGTAAAGAAATCGAAACCCTTTTCCGATATCTCTTTTCGATAAAAATTGTTTACTTATGATTGAAATGATGTTCTATTCAATTAATAGCTTAAAATAAATTTTTAAAATATATTATTTTGATTTTGTATTGAACCTGGTCCAATTAATGATATTCGCTCTAATAAATTCTTTAATTGTGTTTTAATAATTTTATCTCTCTTTTCCATTTCTATGAATAAATTGTTTTAAAATAAATATTTTAATTGTAATACAAATTAATAATAAAACTTATGTTTTAAATCTCAATATCAATTAAATAGACTCTTTAAGGTCTTGTTTTTAAATTACAGCCAAGACACTAAATCAAACCATGAGGGATTTTGGAACGTCCACAGAGTTGGACGATTTAACTCATTGGGTTTCATAGAATCTTGAATGGTATTGAATAAACCGGCACAGGCACGTTTTTCAGGCACGTTTTTCAGGCACGTTTTTCAGACACGTTTTTCAAGCACGTTTTTAGGCAGGGTTCTCAGGAACGTTGTTCAGGCACTTTTTTCAAGCACGTTTTTAGGCAGGGTTCTCAGGAACGTTTTTCAGACACGTTTTTCAAGCACGTTTTTAGGCAGGGTTCTTAGGAACGTTTTTCAGGCACGTTTCTCAGGCACGATTTTCAAGCACTTTTTTCACGCACGTTATAAGACATGTTTTTTAGGCACGTTCAGGTACGTGCCTTTGCCTGTACCTAGAAATTTTTTTTCTAAACTTATAAAGATATATTTCTCACCCTTTTGGTAAGACTGGTAGTAATGCCATTATAAATTTCTTATATTTAACTTCAGCATTCTTCAAATATTCATATGCATCCTTATTAGTTGGAGTATCTTTGCCAATTCTAAAAACATTGTTTAAACTTCTATCAGGTAAAACATCTTCTGGATCACTATTGATTATTGAAGTTGTAATAGTTGTGTTAGCGCTATCATCACTTTCTGTGTTTCTTCATTTGAACTTGTTATTGTAGCATACTTGTTATCACCACCTCAATATTTGGTTCTCCAGAAATAATTTTTACATTTCTTTTCTATTAAAATGAAATGTCATCTTGTACAAATATTTTTGTAAATTTTTCTATATTTTATAAAAAATAAATAATTTTATATGGTTTATATGCTAGGTCCAATAAATAGCTTCACTAGCTTTAGTCTTCAACTGTAATATTAAATTTTAATATTTATAAAATTGAAAAATAGCTTTGATTTATAAATAAAGTTAACTTAAAATCAATATAATTTTTAAATAATTGTAATTCATTTTCGAAAGTTTAGTTAAAATAATATTTAATTTAAAATAATGTAAACCTTAGGTGTTTTGGTAGTTGAGTTAAAATTTATAAATAATAACAACAATTTAACAAAAATCATTATTAAAAATTAATATTTTGTATAATTATTGTAATTAACTTTTCAAAGTTAAAAATGGAAATATTATTATTATTTCACTATTAAATGACTATAAAATATATTATATGTAAAATAAACTCTTGAACCGAAAATACTAATGTTATATAATGTAATTTAATATTTCTAATTATTTAAATAAATATAAATGTAATTTTTAAATTTTGATTAATTAATAATTGTTAAAGAATATTAATATTATTTTGTTAAATATATTGGATATATATATTAATTTTTTATAGTTTAAGAAATGAATTATTATAAAAAAAACTATTTGTTAAATTTGTGCTTGAACAAAGTGTATATGAAAAAAGTGATTTTTAAAAAGTGTACATGAAAAAGTGTAACTAGGTACAGGCACGAGCCTAAAATTTGTTTCTAGACACAAGCACGTGTCTGAAAAACGTGCTTAAAAAACTTGCCTAAAAACGTGCCTAAAAAACCTGCCTGAAAAACGTGCTTGAAAAACGTGCTTGAAAAACGTGCCTGAAAAACGTGCTTGAAAAACGTGCCTGAAAAACGTGCTTGAAAAACGTGC
>JAQFXN010001985.1:0-13688 GCA_034693365.1 Liacarus xylariae
GAAATCAATCCTAACACACAAATGAAGTCCTATAACACAAAATACTTTACCCAAATGGGTAATCGTGCGAATCACTGCCCATAAATACTAAAAATATAATTTCTGTCCCAAAATTCCTAATTTATAAAATTCATGAATAAATTACGAATAAATGCTCAGTGATGTGCAAGTGTCAAAATCTCATAGGGTATATATGCTTTGTAAACCAGGCAAAGGTATTCCGTGCTGTGACGTCAGAAATTTGCTAATTTTGACTAGGAGGTTTAGGAAATGGTATTTTTAAATCCGATTTCTTAACTAAAAACCGTCTTTTATGCTTTATTATTAATTTATTAACTATATTTGACAAAATTTAACTCAAATATTACAGATTTTACATAATATTGCGTCAACTACAAATAAAACTTGTCTTTTATTAAATATTTTCATGTGATTATATATTTTAGGATTTTTTGGGAATTTTTTTAAAAATATTAGGATTATTGGGATTAGGTTTTATGGGATAAAAATTTTAGGATTTTTGGGATTAGAAATTTTGAGATAAGGACTTTTGGGATTGAAATTTTTTTCTGGTAAAATGAAATATTTTCCAGTTTATTGTTACTATTGTAATATTATTAAATCTGTTTTTGGATAAACAATCTATTTTTCTCCCAAATTACAAGGTATTACAAATTCAGTTAACCCCCGCCACTAATCAAAAAATTCTGAAAATTATTGGTGGCCTACATATAAGGCAAGATTATTTTTAAGTTGAGTTTGGGGTTTCAGCCACGAGATTTTTTGGTAAAATTATAAATTCATATACCCTATTCCCAACATAAACACTTTGTATAAGCGTTCTGTTCTAATCTGATATTTTGAAGTAAAAAACTAACGAATTTATGCAATTGAAACATGGATTCTGACTAATTGGCACATGCTGAAGCTAAGTTGTAATATTTTCATACTCGAATATTTAATAATTTTTGAGATTAGATGAAAAATCAGAAAAACCATTAAATATTCGAGTTGGAAAATATTACTACTAACTTCAGCATGTGCCAATTAGTCAGAATCCATGAATAGCTTAAATCCGTTAGCTTTTTTTATGTAGAAATATCATATACATGTGACGTCACAGGACAGAATATCACCTGGCTTCGCCAAAATAAAATACTCTCCCTGAAATTTCTTTCTTTCTTCATCCTGGTATTTTAACACAGAAGTCAAATTCTTTATTCAACTTAAATAAGTTAATTCTAAACACTTATACCAACACTACTCTTAATGAAATGATATATTTGTAGGGTTTATGGATTCGGTAGATCTATCACACTTTCTCGACCACTTCTCTAAAGTACTCGAACAATCAGTCATTATTTTGTAAATGATGTGGATGAAGTATCTATAGAATTTATAAAATAAGAAGGAAATTCAAATCTTGCTAATCACTGGTTTTGACAATTCATGTCAGTTTTATATATTATTTTTTGCAGACATTTTACTAGTAGGTGATCGTTATGAACAAGAAGATTTTTAAAATGTTTCTTTAAAATATAAAGCTTATTTATTGAATACTAATGTATTAATTTTTAAATATTAATTACTGATTACGGTATATAAACTATAAAAGTTAGCAAAAATTAAAATTAAGAATAAATATTTTCATTTAGCAAACTATTGAATCAGAATTAATATACTTTAAAACAACAGTTTTTAAAGAATTGAAATTTGGTTTTACCCTAAACTTGAAGCAAGGATGGGCAAAGGGGGGAGGTCCAGCCCGGAATACCCTCTGTGATTTTGGTCGATACCTCCTAGGTGGGTCGCTATCTGCCCCCCCCCCCTCCATAGCAAATTTGAAAAAACGGCGCCTTCGGAATATTCTGTGAAATTCTTTATAAATTCTTAGAAAAATAACAGAATTTTGCCAAATTCATATTAAATTAGGTTAAATTCTGTTAAATTCTTATATGATTCATCATTATTTGCCCAAATTCTGTTGAATTCTTATAGAATTACTCAAAATTCTTTTAAATTACGTCCTTTTTTAATCGAAATCTGCAAGAATATGACGATTGCGCAATACCTTCCCCTGTCCAAAATTTGGCAAAATTTTTAACGTCTTAGCCCGAAATACCCTCCCCCTAACTTCGCCAACATCAAATACCCCCTGAAATTTTTCCTTTGTCAATCCCTGACTTGAAGACAATGTAAAGCCGTTCTACTAATCAAAAGTGCGATTATTTCGGACAGAGAAAAATTGAAGATTAGCTTCTAGTTCAGTTTTATTGAGTGTTAGGTTTATAAAAGTTGTGAACATTTGAACGCATTTGACATTTTGATGAATTACAGGAAGAGTTTGCAGTCAACGGAGCACACAATCTGAGCCAATCTGAGGCCAGATTTAGTTCATATTCTTTATTTAATACTCTCGGGTCCTCTCAAACACATTATGTCCAGAATTCGCAGTCTATTTCAAAACTAGAGGCAAATCATCGCTAAATCATTGAGCAATTCATCAAAATATAAACTAATTTATTCTCAATTCAAAAAAGATTTTCATCGAATAATATATTTCATAATTTAGTTTATATTATATTAATCCACTTATAGGTCACATAAATATTTTCTTGCTAGTTAGATTAATTATTGGATATATTGAAACTTATTTTTGAGCCAATTATGAACAAGTAAAGTATATTAGGCATTATAAGAGATGCATTTAGTGATTCTTTGGATGTGCTGTACAATGAATTTATATTATAATTATATATGAATTATAATTAGATGAATAATACGGTGGAAAACAACTGAATAATGAGTTTTTCTTTACAATAACGGAAATAAGAATTGTTTTGAACAAAAAGAATGGAATCATTATAAGGGCTGATAAACTCACTTATAATCTAACGATTATAGCGTTTCACTCATTTTGTTCTCCTATTTAATAGACTTTTGTATAGAAAAAGTTATTGGAGTAAAAACAAAATAACTTTCAGTCAGTTATATCTTGTGTTAGTCTTTTATGGAACGAACAACAAATCTAGTGATAGGAACTGATGAGAATTGTTATAACAACAATGTATGGCCAATGTATAGCACAGAATAGAGACAAATAATAAGAGTATTATATCGAGTATAGCGTAATAGAAGAGAGGCTTTAAAACTCTCGCAGAGATTGTCTTTTTGATGATTTTGTTGGTCAATGTGTGGACCCATTTTGAGAAAGGATTTGTTGCTATTTCTCAGATAATGTTATGTTTTCTAAAAATTCTCTCCCAAAGTATTAAACCGTTTCATGAAATTGTCATTTGAGTGACTCAACTAAAGTTTGAACAAATCTAAACCAAAAGAATATATCATTTAATATCTGTGCAATGGATCACAACTGGAATGAACCAACACTAACCCAACTAATGCAAAAGTGACTGTCACTTCACTCCAGATTCACATTATTTTGTTTTAAAACTTTTTTGTGCGATATCTCAATGAATGTAAGTCTGATTCTGTTCCGACACATTCCCAAAATCTCAGTATCTTTTGTCAAATGGGTTCGACGCGTCAGCAAAATGAATGGCACTTTTTTGCCACATAACCCCTCACTAGTGATTGTGATCATTGGGCGGGTAATAAATCAGGACTGCTTTTTGTGTGATTACATTCATGTTTTTCATTCATTTTGGCAGAGAATCTAAAACCCATTTCAGGCTTTAGTTTTTTTCTCCGATTAATTCAATCAACTTTTCCAATCACTTTAATCCTCTCCTTCTACTAGTTTTCCTAATTTATTCAGTTTTTTGCATTTCATTCAAATAATTTCATTTTTTTAAATTTTGAGATCATTTCTATATTAAAAACATTGAATCGGAATAATTATATTGAATAATGACTTCATTTTAGGTACAATAATTGCATTATCCAATCAGACCAACGACTCAAATACAGCTGTGCTTTTGATTACATTCTCCACTAATTTATAAATGTGTTCATTGACTTCAATCAAAGCCCAATAAACTCGAATAAAATGTCCTGTCTCATACACTGTCTGAGAGCATGAATGAGTATATAAAACATAAGTTTTAAATGTGAATAGAAATTAAGAAACTATTGTTTAGAAAATCTAAAAGAACAATCAGTATAAATTAATTGCTTAAATATTATATAATTATTACTGTTGATGTGTGAATTTGAATTATTAGGAGAGGTCTAAATGATCAAAATAAAGAATGACAAACAACAAACAAAATATAGTCAATAATATGTGTTACTAAAAATTTTCTATTAATTACAGTAGAATGAATGAACATAATTTTACATAGATAATTACTCAGAAATTAGAATATTATAAATGCACAATAAAATATCAATGTTTTTTTTTACTTTGCCATGATGCTTTGTAATGGCATTTACTAAAGGTTACAGGTTCTAGGGAATCCTATATTCAGAGAAAGATTAGAAGAAGATCTAGGATGAATATCGACTCAGTTTTAAAATGATTTTTCTTATTTTTGGTCGAAGAAGTACTAAAACTCATCGTTGATGTATTTTTAAAAATAGTTTGGTATAGGGATTTCAAAGTTGGAACTTTTCTTATCATATTTGATGTAATTTTTATGTACTAAACCAAAATTAGGAACTGGAAATTCTGTTTTTTGCATGTATCATATTTGAGGAATGAGTTGCACAGAGTTTTATTGAATGGTAAGATAAAATAGGTCAATGAATGGTACAAACGTTGAATCCACATTGACAATTTAAACAATGAATATTTATACTTCTTATGTATTAATATTTTTTTAATTATTCCTAAATTTTTGTCGATTTTTAATTAAAGTCAAATGAAAAGAGAGTATTCATCCCCATTGAGTCTACTTTTGGTGGTTAAGTGGATGTGAGTGGAGTGGATGAGCCCATTGTTGGTTTGCGCACGCATTCTATTGAAGTTTGCGAATACAAATAGTATTTTGCGGCACATGTCTTGAGTATCATTTGGTTTGTTGGAGTCACGACATGCAGTGGCGTTTTGATTGTCTTAATGTCCATATCTTTGTACCCCACGAGACACCAGGTCTTACATATTGTTATAATAGAGTATTAGTCAGTCGTATAAATGAAAGAAAAGACCTGTTCTGACATTGATATCTACTGATACTTTGTCGACACCGACTAATATTGTTTAAGACTTAGATTACTGTTCGCTCTTTTATTCCTGACTGTGAATAGACATGAGAGACAGCAGTGACAACAACTTATTGGACACAATTGACTCGTATATCAATGTTCGGTAAGTTATTTATAAATGCTTTTGTCACTAAATATAAGTCCAAATGATAACTTAATTCCAATTACCCCTGGATGCAATGCTGCCATGCAATAGTGGCAATACTATGGCTAATGATTATGGCTTCGAATAAATCATTCCAAGTTTATTAAAAGTGACATTTAATTTGATTTTATTTAAAGTTGTTTTTTATTTAATGTCGAGTTTTATAGTCTATTAAAGTAAATGATTGAACAAATGATTATTATTCGTATCCCAAATCAAACTCTTCTATTGTGCCTATTATTAGCGTTCATTTAGCTATTAAAGTGTTTGCCATTGGTTTGAACATCTGCTGCACAGTTATGTACAGCAGTTCTACACTTATTTGGAGACATTATTTTGAGTATTGAGTATTCAATTTCTTTAATTCTTTGTTTACTTTGAGAAAACATTGCTTTTTGTTTATAAAACAAATCAAACATTTAATTGAGTGAAATTGAATTAACCCAATGCTAACCCAATACTATTGGTTTTGTGAGCCAACACTAATTTATCAATGAAACTGGTCTGAAGGCATTGTGAAGGCATTGGGAATTAAAGAATCTGATATGTCGTTCCCAATGTAAGAATGATGTTAAAGGAATAGAGAGAATAGAGAATAGAGAATAGAGTGGCCAATAGACAAATGTTATTAGATTTGTGCCATTCTATTGTCTATTGTCCGCAATCGTTGCCAATACATAGCAATACACAGCAATTCACAGACTTTTTTTGCTTTTGCAATGAATCCCAACAAAAGCAAATCGATTGTACTCTAACTGAGTATAGCTTTCCATTCGATAATAGAAAGAATTAAATTAATTCGATTGCAAACAATCTTTATTTTATTGTGAATTATATCCAATTAATCCAATAATACTATTTTTACTTTTTATGCAATTTTTTGCCCATCTTTTCATTGTATTGAATACGAGTATTGATGTGAAATATCCTTTCAGGCGCTCTACTTCTCAGTCCATTCATCATTCAATACTCTATTCACTAAAACGTGTTTTTATTTATAATAGTTTTTATAATGATTTTGTAATTCATATCTGAACTTAACTTTCGTGATTCACTACTTTCGATATAACAGTATTTATTTAAAATCATTTCAGCAGAAAATCTTGTAATACATTGTGCGTTCATTAATACTACTAAATAAACGTTTTCACATTCGATACATACAGTATTATAAGTCTACTATACCCCACCCAAATTATGACACTTCTCTCTCTCTCTCTCTCTCTCTCTCTCTCTCTCTCTCTCTCTCTCTCTATCTCTCTCTCTCTCTCTCTCTCTCTCTCTCTCCTTCCCTTCTATACTAAAAATATAATTATATTACTTTTGTTAAATTTAGCCAAAAGAAAGTTTTAGAAACTTTTATATCACTTCATTTTTTTGAATCAAACAATTTATTCTATAAATTCTTAACATTAGAAAAAATTTTAAAATATAACTAAAATAAGAATATTTTTGATAATTATTGATTTATTTATCAGAAACTCATTAAATCTGTCATTTTTTAGAGAGTCTATTGAAGTTATGGGTAAAACATATTTTAAAACTATTAAATGTAATACAATTTGTTTCGTCAAAATTACTGTCACTCAGAATTCGTCAAACATTTGGGGAAAACACATAAAAAAGAGTTGTTTTGTATAATAATTAACGAAAAGCAAATTCAATGAGAACTTATGCTTCAGTTTTTTATATATAAAACTAATGACAATTTTATATTTAATATTCGTTTTCATATATTATTAATGACAGACAAAGAATAAATTTTAAATAACAGTTCCTTAAATTAGCCATTCATTGGAGGGACTTATAAAAGCGAATTTCCTTTTATAATTCAAAGCGATATCAATAATTCCCTCTCATCTCAAGAGAGAAGAAGTCTTTAGTCCGGGCGCTGCCGACGCCTTGTAGTCATTTATCTCATTTCAGAATGAGATTCAGTGCAGGCCTTATGTACCGAATGCTGTGTTTCTTATGGTTTCGATCTGATCGGTGCTATACATAAGAAAGCAAAGTCTGTGTGCACTGTAAGCCTCGCCCCTGACTATGATGTGATGCATCTGACTCTGACTTGACTTCATATACAAATGTATAACTGAAACATCGATTCACACCTCAATACTAATAGTACTTCGAAAGCAAAAATCGGCGTCACTTTTGAATTTGAAACAGTAAGTCATCACTACTTCTTAATCCCTATAACACATCAAACACACATCACATGCTTTTGACGCACAGAATAGTTTGACTCACAATATTATATAATACTACTCTTAGACCAAATCTTTCTCTATTTTAAGCTCTCCTTTTGTAAATATTTGGAGAGAGGAAAAAACGAAACACAACATCAATTTTTTAATATGACTACAATATTACAAAATAACTTTTGCCTCCACTCCCAGTCTGCAGATGTGTTTGTAATATAGTTTTGTTTGCACTAAATCTAAAACACTTTATGTCTGTGTTTAATCACTTTTCATAATTGATAATTACAAAGGAATGGAAATAAAATGTAAAAATATATATAAAATATTCGGTTTAAAGAAAATATCTTCTCTTTGTTTTTATAGAATTGAAGAAAAAACTAAAAATAAGGAAAGACTTGTAAGAATAATATAAAAAGTTAAGCCCAATGTATTAACAGTATTGCAGGCAATATATCGACTCTTTCTCACTATTGCTGTGAAGTATTGACAAAAGTATTGAAAGTATTTACTTGAAATAATGCACGAGAAGAGAGGTCTGCAATGCATAGTCTATCGATCTATTGCAACACAACTGTAATGCCTTACGACTTTAGGTACAGTACAGGACTGTTATAGTAAACTGTTCTGCAGTTTCTGTTCGTATAAATTTGTGTTAAACTTTGAGCGAATTTATTTGATATACGTATATATTTGATATATGTATACTTCTGACTGAATTAATGATTGAAATTTATTTTAGTTTAACGCAAGCATTATCTTCACATCAATACAAACTCCAAATCTAACTTAAATCAAGAGTTCTTAAACTTTCTTAATTTTATATTAGGATTTCTCTCTTATATACAGTTAGAAAATTATTTGTATGAATCAATGTATTTATTTGTTGACTAAGTTTTCCTCGATTATTTTTATTTTACACATTAATTTAATCAAATTCTCCACTCTTTACTCTTCTTAATAATATAATTCAAGAAAACTGAATTGAATTAAATAAGTTTCCAATTTATCATAATTTGAAGCAAATAAATGGATGTCAAAGTGCAGTTGCAATTATATAAGAAATCATTCACTGCTAGCAATTCATGACTTTTATTCTGAAAAAATTATTAGCCTGAAGATTTCATGAAAACCCATTTCTGCACACGTTTAATGCAAGTCAAAATATTTATCCCATGAGATTTGAACAGTTTTCCTGATTTTCTTTTTACCCATTGCTGTCGAAAATTTAACCAAAAATAGATTTATATAATCAAATCATAATTATTATTTATGGATATTCTATATATGGGTTTCTCAATATTTTACAATTATTTCTCTTATTTTATTAAAGGCTGATTTTATTGTTTTTAGTTCTATACAAACCGTAGTCACGATTAATAGTGAAATAATATACAGTACAATGAATTTGTCAAACTTAGAAATTCAAGCGTTCAAATATTTTGACTGATTTTAAGAATTCCTGTCAGAATTTAAATTATAGGAATGAATAGACGAAATTTTGGTAATAAAAATCTATTCGGAATTTGATTACTTTTTTCAGTGTTATACTTCAGTGGATGTATTTTTTACATTGACAAATTGGTGAAAGATCAATAAAAACAATAAAATAATAATAAAAATAACATTAAACTGATAATACAATTTAACTACACTAACTCTATAATTCATCTTTCAAAAGGTTTATATCGATATTTAGCTAACACTAAGTCAATATTAGAAAGTGGATAGATGAGACCAAAAAGAGACAATTTTACAACTGAGCGCAATTGATGCGAATTGATAGATTTTGTGATATGCTTAAATTTTAGATATATGCTATTTTACATGCTTAAACTTTATTGCAATAATTTATTATTATTTTCGAGAAATTGAGTTTCTGTTGAGTTTTAAGGATTCGATTGCTTTTCAAATACATTGAAGTGTCAGAGAATTTCTTTGGTTGCACTGTAAGGGCCGAGAGTGCAATAAATTCAGACATAGAAGTATTGCTGTGGAAAACCCGATTTGATCTAAAGTCTTACCGCTGGGTTGCAAATCATTGGGTTAGAAAATTGATTTACGTG
This sequence comes from Liacarus xylariae, assembly GCA_034693365.1. Taxonomy (NCBI): domain Eukaryota; kingdom Metazoa; phylum Arthropoda; class Arachnida; order Sarcoptiformes; family Liacaridae; genus Liacarus; species Liacarus xylariae. Next base: position 9,579 of record JAQFXN010001985.1, read on the forward strand.
CTCTTAAATTTGTATTTGTGGCCAAATTCAATGTAAATGTAAAACATTGATAGAAAGAAATGATAGAAATAAGTCTCGTTATTCATCATTTACGAGCTTATTATGAATTGGGTTAAGAGCTAAAAAGTAAAAGCAATGAATTTCTTAAAATTTATTACAAAAGATATATTTGCTTACATATATAAAATTGTGTAAAATTCTTTTTATTATATTTAAAAGTGACAGTAAATTGTAAAGAAAACGCAAAAGTTTGTTTGGATGTATGTATGACTTAAAATGACTAAAAAAGCTTTTACGACGACAACTAAGTAGAGAGTAGAGAGGTTTCCATTAAGGATAGTATATAAAAGTTAAATTGGTATACAGTCTCAGCTAACAAAAAAAAGGTTTCCTCTGAGCTGTAGTGCAGTATTTATATTACATAACTTAGTTTTAAAGACACGCATAGTTAGATGTCTTGTGTTCTTGTTTTGAACATCAAATCCGCAAACGTTCACATTTTTTTAGCCTTGAGGTAAAGTACTATAATAGTCAACGTTAGGCTATTTGTAATAAAAGTTAGAACTGACTCAATACACAATACATTTATATCTATTTATTGAAAGTCTTCTAATTCAATATGTGATTCCTATGTCTGTATTACTAAATTATACATCACATCACATACCAGTTTGAGTGCAGTCCTATTCCTTACAGTAGTTGTGTCCACGAATTCACTTTAAAGAATATTTGATTATAAAAACTTTCATATTCTTCTGTTTTGTTTAGGATTAGACATAAGAATATATAAGAGGCTTAACTCTTGGCTCTATTATACTATTGTGTAGGCATTGAACTATAATAGTTTTGGTGGTTTAGTTTGTTTAGAACTGAATGTTTTGGGGGACTTATTGTTGAGTGCAAGCGATTGGACATATTCTTCTTATTGCGTTATTGTTTTTATCCAAATGAGGATATATTTTGGCCAATTTCTTACAGTTCTTCTATTGAATAATGCCATAAACCATAAGCATATCTGCCGGCAGAACAGGCATAACATCTAAATCCTGTTGTTTTTCCTATTTGATGAAAGTTCTGGGTGTTTGAGCCCTTACTAACGGTTTATGACTTGCGTTGGCTCTCCAGTAATCATCACTATGTCTTGTGCTATGATATCCGACGGATTATAAGGATTTTGAATCGGGGAAAAAGTTTTGGTTAGCTTTACTACAAAAGCTTATTATGTATTAGTTTGTAGTGCAGTGAACAGTAGTGGCAATACTTTTATCATTTCATTCACAACTATATATAAGTTAATCAAAAATCCGATTTTCCTCTTTTCATCTATTATTAATGATGAGTCACTGAATTCATCAATACATTTATCTTATTTCACTCACTTTTCAGGTGAAATCAATAATTTAAAGTACTATCCCTTTTTAAAAATCCATTTATTTATTAATTATTAGCGAAATCGGAATTCATTGGACACTCACTCTATCTCTCTCTTTCTCTCTATTCTATTTGAATATTCTGTTCTCATTTCAAGTTTGAATAAAATCCATTTGACTGCAAATGTACAGTCAATACATTAATTGTTTAAAGAAGTCAACAGAAAAAATCGATATTTTGTTTAAAATTTTGTATTTCATATAAAGCTTGCGATTGTGAAGCTGTGATTCAAATGATTTCTTTAGTTTGCATTTCAAACAATTATTTGAGTTGTAAAGCAAGCATTTAAATGAATAATAGCATCACGTCTTTGAATGACTCCATTAATGATCTTCTTTTTGATCGATTAATGGTTTGATAGATAGCGTGACTCCAAGAATAATGTCAGCAAAGAGTGAAATGCAATCAAACTATTCAAACACTCGATGTTTTAATGAATTAAAGTTGATTACCATAAAGGAAATACTGATAGCTTAGACAATAGATCCAAACAGACTAATCATAATTATTTGTTCAAAATTTTGAAAACACAGACATTAACACTGCATTAATAGTATCTTAAAAATGATAATATAATGGAAATCATTAATAAAAATTAGATTCTCTTGGATCAAAATTTATTTTTCAAAAGTCTTTATAATAAAAAATGATTATTTATTAAAATATTCCTTAAGAATATACTCAATATTATAAAAGCCTTGTTATGAATAGAATTCAATGACATTTATTGATGTCATATAACATTATAAAACTTATTTTAGTTGTCGCAGACTTTCAATACATTATCAGTACTATACTTGACCTGTGCTTTGTTGGCCTGACATTAAAGATAAAATAGATGTTGACAATGGTCTTATTAGTTATATAGTTAGCTCATAGTCTTATTTTTATTGTATAAAATATAAATAAATGATTTAACTCTCAGACAGTTTCAGCGCATATTTGATTTAGTGTTTTGTCACTAATTTATTTGTTTTTTCTTGCGATAAATTAATTATATTTATGACTCCTTTAATATTATATAAACCAAAATTAATAAATTGAATTATATTATCGAAGAAGTAAAGTATAAATCAGATTAATTGTATTGAATATAAGATATTTTGTCTTAACTTTTGTCTCTCCTTTTAATCTCATTAATAAAAAATCGATACGAAATTTCTTTGCGCTTTATTACCCAGAGATTCACCATTTCATACATTCAAACACTACAATACAATACAATGAAAAAATTCCATAACTCATAAAAAAAAATTCATTGCTTTGTTCTTTCAGTATATTAATTCATAAAAATATTATTGATTTAATGGCATATATTTATAATTCTCACTGTTTTGGAGAATTTTGAAGTTTAGTTTTAAACTATTTAACTGAACTAAATTAAATGAAATGAACAGGTGAATTAATTCAATGAAATTAGCTTCTCATAGTTAATAATTTTATAGCTACATGTAATATTTATAACTGAAAGCATCAAGTTAAAAATATATTCCTTTTATATGCCATGTGAAAATGTTGAAGAAAGTTAATCTAATTGATAAATGGAAATGGAAAAGTGCATAAAATACAGGGATGACAGAGAAAGAGGTACAGAATTTTGCCCTCAGTGCATTACCTCTTTTGCATTTTTCATTTCATACTCATTTCTGGCATTTTACCAGAATTTTTCAAAAAGTACCCTCTTCCCCCTTTATTTAATTTAGCTACCCCTATTTTGAACCCTCGTATATTTTCTTCAAAAACATGTTTTAACAAGATTTTAAATAAAAATATTTATAATTTATTTAATTTTACTTTTAATTTCAATTTTAAAATGTATTAAAACATGCTGGTATGGCAGCACAAGTGAGGACATTATTGAAAAATGGTGATAAATAAGTGAAATGGAAATGCTTAGTAGAAAATGGTTGTCTAACAATGTATAATAAATATTATGAATTTTAAAAAATTATTAAATAATTAAATGATTCAAATAAAAGTATTAATTAAAATAAATAAAAATCAGTCAAAACGTAATTTAAAGTCTAAATATAAATTAGAAGAGAGAACAAAGTTTGTTCGCTATTATTCAATAGTATTTTGTTTTCGAATGAATTGTTAGCAAAGGTTAACATCGGTTTGAATATTTGGCTGAGACTTGCATTTATAAAGTCTCACGTAATTTGCAATTAGATTCCACTGCAATCCAGCCTAATATTAGGTCTGTCGTGACCAGAATGCCAGCTATGCTTTGTTAATAGACTGGAATGGAGTGGAGGAACAAATTAAAGTTCATTTCCAATATATTATAATTTATAAAGTAACTTGTAATGCCTCTAATCAAATATTAGCTTTACATTTATGCCAACACAACAATAATTTGAAACTCTGATGTAATTTACAGACTTTTATACCATTTTAGATATTAAGTTTGTAATTATTTTCAATGCCTTTTTAAAAATTAATAATATCAATTTTCTAAAAGTGGAAAGATTTTGATTTCACCAATTAGTTTAATAATTTAATGATTGAATTATTTTTTGAGAAATAAATTTTTTCAGTGTATGCCAAGTTTGCATGATTGTCTATACTAAGTTTACGAAATATTCTAAAGCTAAGACATAAAACAACAAGATATCAGAAATTTCTAAAGTGGATTTTGTAGCCCTATTGACCATTAGCTTTGGCTATAAATTTTAA
>JAQFXN010001986.1:0-13684 GCA_034693365.1 Liacarus xylariae
TCAATAGTTTCAATATTAAGTTTTTACTTTATTCATTTGTCACTTATTCTGAGTTTAATTTTTACTACAAATAAAAAATTTATAAAAAATGCTTTTGTTAATAATTTCATTTATTAAAACCCTTTAACTGCAATTATAACCTAAATTTGCTAAATAGATTCTCGCACACTTTTTCATTCTTATAAACCATTCCGTGCAATAATGCTAGATTATAATCCCGTATTTATCTCAACATTATTAATCACCTTTGATTTCTACCATGTTTTATCAAAGTGGAAAAACTCAAACCTAGTTGTGAAAAAATATAAAATCATATAAGAGATTGACCAAAAAACTATAAATAATGCCACCTTGAGCAAGCGCCTCCATAATTAGCGTTTTTCTGGAAATAAATGTCAAAAATATGTGACTGGTTAATTGCGTTAAACCCAATTGTGTTTAACAACTTTCTAAATGCCTCAATAATATAGTATATCTCGGGATTATTGTGATTATTACTATTTAAATAGCATTTGAAATAAATAATTAAAACGAAAATTATTTTTTATTTGTTTTATTTCTTTGATTTAATAATTTCTTAGATTTGAAATAACTTTTGAGACAAAATATGATATTCTTTTTGGTTTTACTTAATTTAGTTGCAACAGCTTTAAGTTTAAGTTTTTGTAATTTGAAAATTGAGAATATATTCACAATTGGAGACTATGTTCTGGTCGTTAGTGAAAACCAAAGCGCTTGGATTTACGACACCAATGATAATGGATTTTTTCGACACAAGATTTCAATCAAACGATTATTTGACGGTAAAATTGATTTCAAACTAAATATTTGTTAAAAACTAATTGATTTTCAATTCCATTTTAATTTTAAGATTATTTCGAATCAGTTTTGTTCGTGTCTTCGATCACATCTTTATCGCCGAATATTCTTAACACAGAATCCAATAGAAAATCCTTGAATTTAGTGATAGCTATCGGAAAGTTTAATCAAAACTCTGATTCAATAGGGTTTGCGACCTATCGTTATCACTACAAACCTCTAACACTGTTCAGATTAAAAGAGTTCAATGAAATACCCAATGGTTGGGGTCTCAAAACCAGTGAGAATTTTACTTTTGAAAAAAATTTAGGAAAGTTTTGGCCTACAGACCTGTTCCAAAAGCAACCGAAAAAGAATAAAAAGACTCTAATACTAAAAAGTTTCAGCTATTTTGGCTCAAACCGTCTTTTTATAATAAACAACAATTCAGATACCGATAATTCGTATCCATTTTCAGCCAAATTCCTCCAAATCGACGGCTCTTTAAGCGATTGGACACCAATTCGTTTGCAAATGAATTCTTCGACACAATCGCATTGGAATAAGAATTGTCTGAAAACGTTTGAAATTAATAATACTCTCAATACTTATTGTGAATCAAAGAATAAAACGAAAATTGAGTTTAAAATTTCTTTAGAAAAAAACTCAACTTTTCTGTATTTGTTGGCCGAAAGAGTGGTAAATAAATTGAATAGATTTTAGATTTTAAAACATAACTCTATTTCCTTTTGATTTAATTTTAAGAATAAAAGAATTCCTGAATTCTTTAATTGCAATAAACCTCTTGTTTTGGGCAGACATTTATGGCCATTCAATGACTTCTTTAGATCAGCAGACACTACATCAACTGAAATTACTGGTAATAAAAGTACAGACACTGATAGTACAGACATTGAGAGCACAGACACTAATAGTACAGACATTGAAAGTATAGACATTGAAAGTACAGACACTGAAAGTGAAAGTATGCCAACAATATCTAGGAATGAAAGAACCGAAACAATTACCGGTATATACTTTGCGCCAAACAATACTATTAATACAGACAATACAACTGAAGATTACGACTACGAAACAACTGGTGATGTTGACGAAGACTCCAAGACACAAGAGAAGACATCATTTCCAATCGCCACTCCTTTCCTCATCGGCTATATTTTAGTCATTTATATGACCTGTTTTTTATTTACTTTCGTTATTCACATATTGTTAATGTGGGGTAAATATCAAAATATAAATCAAAATTATTTTTATATTAACACAAAATTCACTTCTTTTCCTTAATTTTTTTAATATAGAAATTAAAGACAAGAAAGATATGATTGAACTCTATAAACATTATTATGGATCAGATTTAACTCCAGACGCACAACTGTTGCCAAAAACATTCAAATTGAAAAAAATTACACTAAAGAAAAAACTAAATTAAATTAGAATTTAAATATTTTACAAATGAAACAAAATTTTTGATAATATAATTGTAAATTTATATATTTGTTTTGATTTGATTTAATAGTTAATTAAAATATTTCTGATTTACAAATCTTATTAATATATAATATAAATATTTAACAAAATATTTATTTATTACCGATTTTTATACAATAAATCTTTAAAATAAGATTTCAAACCATGACTTAAACTAACTGTTGGCTCGTTTTCCATAATTTCTTTGATTACATTTTGTGGCAAACAATTAATCGATTCCTTTAATCCATTTAATAAACACTTTTTCGATTGACTTAAGTCTTTAGCAATAGTTTTCTTATCAATCGAGTGAACTATTATTTCATTTATAATTTGTCGTAAAATACAATCGATTTTATGAATTAAATTATTCTTCGATTCAGTATTGAGTGTTTGGCGTAACTGTTCTTCTATTGGCAGACGAATGGTTTGGTCGACAACAGGATTATTGATGGCATCAGTGATGAACTCAATTAAATCGTCGCTTATATTGTAGTCATAACTATCGGCGCAAACAAAATAGGTCTGCATTTCAAAGCCATCTCTTTTGGGAATTTCAAAGCGTTCACTCATTTTAATGATAACATCTTTGGCCACACAGTTGTCATCAGTTCTCAATTGGTTTCTAAGAAGCGATAAATCCAACGAACAGTTAATCATAATTATAGCGAAACCCAAACAAAACTGTTTGGATGTTTGAAACCATTCATATCTCATACTCTTGTAATACAAGTTGTCGTCAATTATTAGCAAAAAGTTTTCACCACTTTTTGAATCATTGACTGATATATTGTTTTGTTTTCTAATTAATTCATAAATTTCTAAAACTATTGAATCATTAGATTCATTGCAATTCATTGTATTATAATTAATGAATTCATTTATAAAAACTTTTGTCGCAATCAATAACTTATGTCTGAATTGTTTCCAAAAGCCATTCCTCTGTATTTGAATCGATTGGTCTCTAATTGGGATCAACTCATCGATTGATATCTTATAGAAATTAACAATTGATTCAGTGCTCAAAACAATTGGATTTAGTTTTGAATAATTAATTAAATTATTAGTTAAAAGTGTTTTTCCCGTCGAAGGCAAACCACATATTAATAAAATACAGCCTTTGGTCGACATTTCAGTCAATCAAATCATAATTGAATGAAATTTAAATAAATGTAAAACTATTTAAAAACACTTGTTTTGGAAAACAAATTAAAAAACATTTGTTTACAAAACAAAAAAATCGATAAACACTTAGAAATCATTCACAAATAATGTCAGTCCTATCCTATTGCCTCCCACTCCACCCAAGTATTGTAATCCATTAAAATTATTTCAAAACATTACGTTATTTATTGGTTTATATTTCTAAACACTTTCTATACACTTATGCCATCTCTCGATATAAATGTAAACTATTATTCTTAAAGAATATTCTGTATATAATAGAAAATACTTTTAGATTATGAAAACTTAAATCAAAGTTAATTAAATTAATAAATTTGTTAAATATATAAAAAGTCACCAAAATATAACTCAATTAATAGGTTTTTGTGTATAATTTGTATAATTTATAACAAGAAAAAAGAAAAATTTCAAATTAGAGTAAAATATAAAACAATTTTAAATACTATTAAAAAAACTAATTAATTAATTGTTTATCTCTCAACAGGTCTTCAATAGCGGAGTATTTCTTGACATTATGTGATCCATTGATAATCGCAGTCATAATCTTCGTGTGGCCTAACTTTGAGGAAGCGATAGCCAAATGAAGATTTCCGCCCGAAGACCAGAAAGATTTGATATTTTGGACGCCAGGCGTCGGCAATGTCTGAATCACTTGAAACTTGTTATAACCTCGAAGTTGTAATATAAAAGTCGTGGCCAACAGACGACTGGCCGCTGCTATATATGTCTGATTAGAGACACTGAATGTGTCCAAAGAGTTGACGCCATTTATGTCTAGACTCTGGAAATAGTCAAAAGTTCTTCCGTTAAAGCGATAGACATTAATGGGTTGAGTGTATAGACTGTTGTCGTATTCGTTGCAATCGTTTTCAAAAAGTTTTGTCTTTTCGTTCGCAAATACGGCATAAAGTTCTCCATCAGATGTCTCGACAAACACAACAGCACTTGGAATCGATGTCATTACTACTGTATTTCTTGTGAACTGTTGTGTCAATGCATTCCACTCCAGAATCACTGAATGCACTTCATTAGAACGGGTGTGGAATCTATTGGCCACTGCGGCGAACACTCGTCTATCACTGCCATAAGTGATTACATCAATTGAATGGACGCCAAAAGTTTCGATTTGTTGTATTGCATACCAGCGTCCAGTCCTCGAGTCTAATGCCATAATTGTTGAGTTTGTGTGAAATGATTTCGTTATTTTGTCGTAATTGTGGGCCAAAAACACATAAACTCTATTATTGCTGACAAACAGTTTGGCGTCTTTCAGTACCGGTGCAGCTCTGGTATGTGTCGGATATTTATCATTCGCGACAAATCGTCTGAAAGGGATCGATGAGATCGCGTCGATATGAGTGCTTTCCATCAAACTCTTCTCATTCAGACGCGAATCACAGTTTGTAGTATTAGTCCAAAGACTTAAATCTTGTTTTCCAAACAATTTTTCATTATTAAGCGCTATATTTCGGCCGAATTCACGAATCGATTCACTTGTGATAAATCCGTTGTCAGATATTCTATAAGTTATTGATGAGTAGAGACGACACTCTCGACCACTATTTGACGGCTTATAAGTCCACAAAATTAAACTATCGATCGGACGAATGTTGAAAACCGGAGACTTAAACGAATCAATGAGGAAACGATCGCCTCTTTCGTAGATCTCTTGTGAAAGAATAAAATATTCGATCCCTAAACAGGACATCAATTTTAATTAAATTTGTGAAAATTAAATTAGAATTAAAATTAATGATATTTTATATAACCATTTATTTTTGATAAGCCCTTACCGTATGAATGGTCTCTCAGATGTGATGCAAACTGTGTTTCCAAAGCCGTCTCCTGTTTATTGAGTTGTTTTCTAATTTTAGTCAACAGTAATTCGACTTCAATTTTCAATTTATTGAAAAAGTTGGCCAAATCGCTGATGTCGTAGCCGTTTAACAGTCCAGTGATAAGCATTTGATGCATTGAGACGGGAGTTGTGAACTCAGTATTGCCGGTAATCACTTCGGGCCGAACAAGACTGACAGCCCTATTGACGAGATTCTGAATATGGATTCCATTATAAATTCCGGGCGATTCAAGGTTTCCATTAACGTAGAGATCGGTGGCAAATGTTTTTATGCCATTTATAATATGTCTTCCCTTTCGGGTCACAAACGCTTCAATCGGTATATTATTTATAGTTTTTCTTACGATTAACTTATCGACGGTTACTCTATTTGTAAAGTTTAAGACCGAAGCAATCAATTCTTGGCCATCGGTTAGTGTAAGTCGATTGACAACAAAATAAGACAAATCTATGCCATCAATCAATTTGTTGACATTCAGGTCCTTTTTACATGAGATCCAGTTCTGGAATTTAGTCGCACCAGAAATCAATTCATTAGTGTTGACTAAAATCAAATCGTTTGGAATGGAAAGTCCACTGAGAGTACCGGCAATAAAGACATCACTTTTAAAAATGACTCTTCCGGCGAATGTCTTTATGCCTCTAATTGTTTGGCTCGAGTGCTGTCTAACAGACGTCTCATTGAGTGTAATCACATTTACTCCGTTCACAAGTCCGTTGACATTAACATAACCGTTCACTTGAATACGTGAACCGTTTGCTAACAAAGGCTTCAGAAATATCTTTTTAGAAGTTATTGTTTGAAACTTACTTTTGAGAACCGCGTCTTTGAATATATAAGAAATGTTTTTGCCGTTTATTAAATTCTGTACTATAAGTCTGTCCACAAACACATTCTGACGAAACACTATCGGCGCTCTCAACACTTGGGCACCTGTTTTAGTAACTATTTTCTCGGCTAATCTGTTGATATCGATGCCATTTAGGAGACCATTAATGTTGAGATTTCCCAAAACTTCTAAATTAGAGAACTGTTTTGTGGCGTGAATACTCTGGAAGTGAGTTCTGGTGTCGTGAAGAACAGCATTCAATCGCAATTGTCTTAAGTCACAGCCATTTACTAATTTATTGACGTAAATATCTGTTCGCACAGACAAACCTCTATTGAAGACAATATTTCCATTTAATTTGAGATTTTTTCCAATTAGTGCCAAATCGATTGGATTCAAGCCATCTATAGTCGCCGGCGGTTCTAATCTAAGATGTCCTAAATTGATATCATTGGCAAAAGTCATTGGCGCCAAAATCACATTATTTCTGTTTCGAGACATTATTCTTCTCTGTAATGATCGGACATCCATTGCATTAATAGTTCCGCTCAACTCTAGGTTGGATCTAATGACAACATTACCATTCAATCTCTTGTATCCGCGAACTATTGTCTTACGATTCTTCACAATCACTTTATCAACAAATTCACGAAACTTGAATCCATTTACATAATCAGTGATTAAATCATTAGTGAATTGTGTTATTGAAGTGAAATTTTTTTCAGACAAAACTTGTTGTTCGGTATCTAATGTGACAACTCTTGACTTCATTTCATTAATACTAATGCCATTAATATTTCCGTCAGCTTTGATATGTTGGGCACCGATTCCGGCCGAAAATACTTTATTGATAATCGGCCTGTGCTGCCAATGTGGCCATACATTAGTCAATACCACGTCATTAGCGAATAGCGATAACGAAATATTATTAACAGTTGTCTTAACATTAATATCGGACATGACTTCTAGTTTGCCGTTTATGTGAGTCGAGGGACTCATTAATCTTATATTACCATTAATTGTTTGCCTCCTATTAGTCAACATTATGTCTGAAGATATGTTCAAACCGTTAACATTAGCTGTGATTACATTCCCTAAGACTCGCACAGCTCTGAAATGTTTTGCTCCGCGAATATAATCCATAGGTTTGTCTTTTTTGACGACTTGACTCTCAAACACATTCAAATCGATATCATTGACTCTTTTCCCACTCCTAATGTCTAGGTTTCCATTAATGAGCACATTATCTACAAATTTCTTTTCACTCAAAATTACATCATTTAAACCCCGAGTTTTGTGCACAAAATCATTGGGAACTAAAAACCCATTGACATTAGGAGATAATAGTTGTCTGATTTTGATGAGACCATCAAAAACAACCGGAACTCTAATCGTTTGGTTAACAGTTTTGAGCCAAAGAATATTTGGTAAATCAGTGATCGGGAAGTGATTAATAGTTTGGGCAAAAATATTTCCGCCAACACTTAGCTTATTGAAAGTGACCGGTGCTTCAAATGCAGTGTTTCTGTTGCTAATGACTAACTTGAGAAGTTCTGACGGATCCGTTCCATCTATAGTGCTTCCGGAGTCCATTGTTATATTGCGTAGAACAACAACAGTCTTATTGAAAACTTTTAGGTTTACAAACTGTGGTTTTGCGACATTTCTGAGAACACATTCCTCACTCAAATCCATACCATTAATAGAATTGGAGTCAATGTTATTCATGAACTCTACTGAAGACTTAAATACAATATTTCCTGTAATTACTTGTTTGGTGTTTGTCGTAATCACATCTTCACTCAATTTGATTCCATTCACTTTCCCGCCCAATACCACTCCTCCCCAGACACTGACAGGACCTCTGAATGTCTTTTGACCCGCAATTCTCTGTTCGCCATAAATAGTCACTGCATTGAAGGCGATTTCAGAAACATTTACCACTCCATTGATTAGTCCTTTGAGTTTAATTCTATTGACATTAATCGGCGAATCCATTATTAACTGTCCGGTAATGACTTGATTGGGACCATTAAGTAGTATAGCTCTATTGGCAATACCACTCAGATCTCGGTCATTAATATTTCCTGTGATATCAATCTTCTTGGCCTCTAATAAGTTGAATATTTTGCGTCCACTTATATGTTGTGATTCTCCAGATTTTGTTACGAATTCTGCGGGAAATATACCGTTAATCGAACCGAATTTATTGCGAAGAAGTAGATTAGAGTGAAGGACAATGTTTGCATATCTGTGACTACCGGTCACTACTTGAATGTATGGCCAATCGGTTAATAAGGCATCGCTTATATTAAGGTTATTAATGAGTCCATTCATTTCGAGATTGTTTGCAATAATCCTATTGAATGAAAAATGAGCGCTAATTACTTGATTGCTGTTTACTGTCAGACAATTATCCATTAATGCATTCAATGGTATTCTATTCAGAATTATATTTCTGTTCGCAATATTTCCAATCGTTGAATGTCCGGCGCCTATCGGTTCACTGAATACTGTTCGACCGACTATTGTTTGATTCCTCGACTTATAAACCAAATTATTTAAGTCCTTTGCGATTGTGTCCAAACGGTTACGCAAACTATCGGTTCTATTCTTAACCATTGTATTCGTGATTTGTGGCACTTTTTGATTATCATTTGTTAGAACTAGTGTTCTCGCAGTTAAAACATTGGCCTTAAGTTTTCCTCTAACAATGACAGGTGCCGTCACATTCTGTGCTGTGTTGGCCATCCAGACCCGGTCTGCCCTTTCAGTCAATCGTTTTAATTCGTCTTCGCGTTTGTGTAATGTCTGTTCCAATTTGAGCAAACAGGAGCGTAAGGGGTCGTAATCGTATGAGTCCTGGATCTCGTGCTTAACTAAAGTCAGTTTCCAAACACTACTCAATCGAGTTCTGAGTTCTTTGAATGTGAAGATAGAGAAGTAATGCAATTGAGAGTAAGAGAAGAGTTTAATGCTTTTGAAAGCGGGCTCTGGTATTATGAATTGGCCGTTAAGGGTATACTTGGAATTCACTGATTCGGTGAAAAACTGGACTCGATTTGCATACAAGAAGGCCAACAGTATCTCTGCGTTTGGAAGTCTAGTCACTGAGATATCTGTTGCGCCTCTCGTCTCAAATAAGTCTTGATAGATGAGGAACTGGTCTCCGGCCCACCAATATATGCGGGAAATATCATTGCGAGTGACAAATACCAGATAGTCATTGCCATCGACTCTGAAGTGCTCTACTTTGGTAGCAAAATTGGGTATAACCTGAACGTAAGTCAATTTTTCGTCTTCTCGAGCGTTATATAAGAAAACAGGAGAACCCCTGACCGGGAAGTGGTTGTAAAAATCGATTTGCAAACTCATAGTCCGGTTATAGTCCTGAGTGACGGCCATATATAGAGTGCCGGCCATATTGAACAGTTTGACTGAAGTGGCGCTAAAGGTCTTCTGTTCGGCAATTAAGTCGAACTGCGTGTGACGCCATTCATACAGTTTCAGACTGGACTGGAGGGTTCGGCCCATATTTGTTCGGCTCATATAAGAACTGACGGCCATATAAGTTATGCCCATTGATGTGATATCGAAATCAGTTCCGACGTCTGTTTCTATAGTCTGTCTTCTGTAGAAAGTCTTTAAATAGGGATTGAACTGATAGACCGCCAGATTGTAATGTTCATTGCTCTGAAAGGCCACGACTAACCATATATAGGACTTGTAAAAAAAATATTGTGCTTTAAAGGGCAGTCCATTCTCTTTTTCTAGATATTGTGCCATTTGTTGGATGTTTGGACCCATTGGAGTGATTTTGAAGTCGACCAACACTAACATTCCATTGGAATGACCCCAAAACAGATACGTGTAGTGAATAGTCTCGATCACAGTCAACATCCGAATCTGTCCGTTACCACCGAAGTTGGATAAGACATTGTTGGGAAACACTGACGAGGCGTTCACTACTTTCAAGTGCTCTTCAATCAAAACTGCGATTCATTTGAAAGATTAAAACATAGAAATTATTAGTTTATAAAAGATCTAAAGTATTAGTGTTTAGTATGGAATCGATTCAATTCAATACCTTCTCTGTCTGGCAATGAGTATATAAAACTGTCCTTTTGTTTCCGTTTAATTCTTGATTCTTCGAAAGATCGATGAAATTGTAGCTTAAAATTGTTGATATTTTCGGCCAAAAACTCATGTAATTGTTTGAATTGACTCTTTTCCACCGTTTGGTATGGATTTTCGTTTTGTAATGACTTGTTCTTCAATACATTAGTGGTTTGTCTGGAAATTTGACAAAATCCTAACCAAATTAACGCTAATATAATTAAATTCATTATTTCATTATTATTCAAAACTTATTATTCAAAATAAGACAAAAAAATCTAAAAACACTATTAATTTGTATAATAAATGAGAGTAAAAGTTATAAAACTAAGAAAAAGTCTTTTCTCTATTCACAGCAATTAATTAAGAATCAATAGAAATAACAATTTTTATGTTACAAGAAGTTAATGACACGAATCTTATCAGAGCATTAAATATAATGAATAGGAAAGGAGTGAAGAGTTTAAGAGATGAGAGAAAAATAAAACTTTAAATGACTTTTTAGAAGGCGTTTAATATTGAAAGCCTTTTCATCAGTCGATTATAACGAACAATAGTGTCAGTGAATGACTGAAAAATTGACTTAAATTAGTTGTCGAGACATCAAATCATTTCGGAGTTTAGTCTATACTAAGAAAATATATGAAAAAGTTTAGTTTTATACAATATAAAGGGCTTAACTTATGAATGTTTCTCTATATTAGTCATAAAAACAATTGATTTTAAGCATTTAAGCATTGATATTAACTAATTCTTTGTGCAAAATTTAAGTTTTAATATTAATGTTATCAATGAATCAAATGGACAAACATTTTTTGAATCACTTCTTAGATAAGCATTAATATAAAAAAATTCCATTTATTTAGATTTGAATGTTCAACAAAGTTTAAACTGCAATACTGACGATCTAATAGTTATAGACTATTGAGCTATCTATTCAAATATAAACCTTATCATTTATAAAGGGATCACATCAAGTGTAGTTTAAAGTAAAGCCTGAATCACATACTGTAACAGTAGAATAACTTTTCTTAATAGATTAATTGTTTATAGTTATTATCCAGTTCATTTCTGATTTGAAAACAGGAATAATATTTAGCACAGAATTTCTATAAAATATGAAATAATCAATAGAATATTCTAAATCTGAATGATTGACCAAATTTTGTTCAGAAGAAATTCAGTTAAAGTGTTTTCAACGAATAATATTTAGTATTTCATAATAATTGCTAAAAAAAAGTTTAATTCAATTCAAATCTTATTATAGTTATAGAAGTAATAGTTATTTCAATTCAAATAGTTTTAAAAATTATAGTGTTTTAGAAATTTTATTAAAAAAATAATCAAATATTTTACAAAAATTAATTCTCAAATCCCTTCTCCTCCACTCCTTTCCCTATTTACAGAATTCTGTGGAATAACTGAAACAATTTGAAAATTGATCCGGACTAAAGTAATTCCCTCTGACATTAGGTATTTTAATTAGTATTACTGCAAACGTCAATAACAAGTCCTCACTTCTGATCCCTTCAGAGCATTCATAGCATTGACTAATGTATGAAAAAGTATTAAATTTTATTGAAATAAGTCGTCATTTATTGCGCGATAAATGCAAACAAAACTTTGGGCGCATTTTGTAAATAATAGCCAAACAATCGATGGACGGATGGGTTGAGCGCCAACTGATTCGCCACTTCATCACTACATCACTACATCTGGTCCTCAGTTCACACTTTTATCCATTCATTCAATTCATTAATTTTAATTCAAAGCGTTTTATGAATTGATTTTAGCCTAAAATCAGAAAATATTTTATTTAAAACTAAAATTAAAAGTTGTTTACAATTAAATCAATTGGAAAGACATGTCTTCGCGTCGTTTTAGCGATCGTTCCGTTTTCGGTGATCTCAACGCCAGAAACCAATCGGAAGTAATCGACAATATCTTCGGTTTGTTTTGCGTTAAGACTTAACACTTATTTCGGTATTTATTGAATGTTTTGTTCCCAAAGACCGCACAATAATCACTACAAACAGTGCAAACATTTTGAATATTATGTCTGAATCTCCGGCACTCAATCCGGAGGAAGAGGTGATCCGCAAGAGAGGCCGTAAAAAGACGCCTAAAGTATCTCAATTGCCGTTAAGACGTTCGCCGCGAAAGACATACAATCCGTCGGCCATTGAGTCGCAGTCGTCGACCACTTCTTCAGAGCAAACACACGACTACTTTCTGCGAACACCGAAGAAAACGCCCACAAAGAGTGTGTTGAGAACGCCCTCCAAATCGGTGTTAACGCCATTGCTTTTGACTCCACGAAGAGTTTCGCCGCGAAAACGACTACAACTGGACGGCAATGACAGCGGCATTGGATTGACTCCAATGAATGGACAGGAATTGACCCCAACTTCGGACTCGACTAATGCGAAGACTATATCAAAGCCGAAAAACAAGACTTTGTTTATATCGAAGCGAAGACGTCGTCGATATTTCTAACAATAATTAAATTTCATTTCAAAACTCTTCACATCTTTTTTCTTAAATTATTTCAATTGATTTCTATTTAATTGAAATGAATTAATCCATAGGTTTATTGCATGAAATAGTCCTTAATTGCAATAATTTAAGAACAGTTTAATTCCAATTATTCGTAAATTATAAAAAGTTTTACTCACAATAAGTACAATAATCTCAACAATACGTTAATAAATAAATAAATAGTTAACACATTTTTTATTTCACTATCAATAAAATCAATTATTAATCCATTATTTATACGCTTTTATTGATTTAGTTTTAATTTTTTAATTAATTTGCGATTAATTTGTGTTTTAAATAAATTGATTGAATTCTCTGAAAATAACATTTTTTTGCAATTTATACAAAGAATATTCAAAATTATTACAAATATTTTATAATTTATAATAAGTGGTAATTTGAAAAATAAAGTAAAAAACCTGTTTTGAATAATCGAAAATCAAATTGCTTTTTAAAATTTACCGATAAATCAGGGATGTCAGGAGGTGTAAAATCGCATGTTGCATGTTGACCGGATAGCCCTATAGGCTCTCGGTCAGGTACCCTAACATCTGAAGAGAATGACGACGTTTCTTGAATTTTCTGTCAAATTCTGTAAAAAATGCCAGAATTTTGTTAAATTCTTACAGAATTCATAATTCTGCTTAATTTATGGTAAATTCTTGCAGAATTTGTCGATAATCCGTTAAATCAGTTATTTTTAGTTAAATTCTAAATTCTGCAAAAATTTGACGATGGCAAAATACCCTGTCCTGGATCTCCCCCTAGCACAAAATTGCAAAACCTGTAGTTTTTGGGTTACTATCTGTTCAACGAAAATTACTTCAACGAAAATATTTTAATAAAGAAATAGTCCCTGAAAAGTTTGAAA
>JAQFXN010001987.1:0-13682 GCA_034693365.1 Liacarus xylariae
AAATCAGAGAAAATCCGTAACGAATTATGTGTTCATACAATTGAGCTCTACTTATATATAGCAGGTTTTTCAATAAAATATAATAATTTTTTAAAACGCTCATTGAAAAAATGTTAAGGACAGATGTATAGTATGTCATTAATGAATAGTAAAACTTTGATTAAATCAGTTCAACATTCCTATTAAATAATGAAATACAATTCATATGTGAAGACTATATTAAAAATATATAAAATGAATACAAATTTTTACTTTAAAATAATTAAAGGCCAAAATCAATGAAGTATTTGTAACGATATATAGTTTTATAAATTAAGTGATGTCAGATCTATGCCCACGAAATACAATATAAGAAAGTAATTTTCTCAGATAAGTGCACTTTAATCAGGATATAAGTGAACTCTATTTTGTTACAGACAAAATCAGGGGTAACAACCCCCCCCCCCAGGTTGGAGATTTTGTAAAATGCTCGCCCACTGACTTTTTGTACAGCAGGCAAAACAATTGTGTTTTTACCTTACAGTGCATTTTTCATATTTTTGCGAAACTTTTTGAGAGAATTTTCTCAAAATACTCCCACCTGTCATTGACTCGACCGACCCTGATCAAAATTTCTTAAATCCTGATCTAAATATAAGTGAAGCCCTATTATATGAAAGGAAACCGTAATTGTGAAGCCGAACAAATATAGCTTTATTTCTAACTCTTCCAGATTCTAAATTAAAAAACTTAATATTTATTTAAAACACTATTTGACACAAACATAGATAAAATGATAAGTAATTTATTTTCTCTATTTTTTTTTAGTTACAAATCATTCGGAATTTGGATCAAAGGATTCGTTTGACTCGAGTTTCTATACCGTTGTAACCAATCCTATCCATACATTGGCACTGCTATTAAGAAATTATATGAATGTGCAAAATGAGACAAACTTAACGAACATCACTACAAATATTTCTACGATTGAAAACTTTATAATACATATCTATAACGGCACAGACCTATCAACACCAGTGGAATCGGATCTGTTATCCAACCGAACAGATATTAAACTTGAATTTAATACAAATTTATTAAATAATAATAATAATACTGACATCACATCCATAATATATGATAACAATAGTAACATTACTTATTATAGTATAGAAAACAGTTATAATAATAGTAACACTAAAACTAATGTCACGAAAACATTGGAAGAGATGTTTGAATCGCAGAATAATTCTATAATTTATTTGAATCAACAAAACCAGAGCATAGAGTCGACAAACAATAATTCATTGTTCACTACTATAATCCCAGCAATGCCTGGAATACCTGTGTTTCTCCACCCGCCAGAGTTCAAGATCCACGACCCGGACGAGGGACCCATTGACCCCTTCCACCACCCCTCCAATGACACCGACGAACCCTACTTCCCGTCCACACAATATCCTGATCAGGAATTTATTTATATGAAAAGACCGGCATTTGTGGCGGAAAAGGGCTCACTTGAAGAGAAATATAAGGATCTGTTGGTCGACACCAATGAAGATGACGTCACACTTCCGCCCGGTTTTGATGACATGTCCGACAATTTTACAAATACTAACGAATCTGCGATACAATTATATACTGAAATCTCGACTACTATAAAACCCAATTTAACAGCCGTTTATCCCTTACCTGCGCCACCAATGCCTCTGCCCTATCCCTATGGTTATCCATATCCATATGCATACAATCCTTACCTCATATATCCGCCATTTGTTCCGCAGTTCGGAGGTTATGGTCGTCAGCGCCAGTCCTCACCATATTTAGGTCCGCCACCATTTCCCGGTGCTTATTTTCCACAGTATTTCGGTAAAGAGAAATAATACTTATTTTTAAAACAAAATTAATACTAATCTTTCGGTTATATATATTCGATTTTTTTCTTGAAATAAAGTGACAGTCATTTAGTCCATACATTGATAGGTATTTACAAGTTATATGTATTTTTGAAAATAAATCAGACATATGTCCGACTAGAAAATCTCAGGTGGAGGGTATATGATTTTGGATATTCCGAACGGTAATGTAACAAATTTTGGACAGGGGGTCCAGAGGTGGTATTTCGCAATCTTCATATTTTTGCAGAATTTAGTTAAAAATCACTCAATTTAACAGAATTTAGAAGAATTAATAATTTAGAATTTCACAAAATTTGACCATCGAGCAAGAGTTTATACGGAATTTGACAGAATATTCCAGAAACTGCTCCTTCTAGTTCAAATTCTACACAGGGGATACCTCGCTGAGAAAATTTTACAAAAGAAATAATCTTTATTAAATTGTAAATTTTAAAAAAACTTTTTATAAATTCAATGTATTGTTTAGGAAAACAATTCAATAATGAAAAGATTGAGACAATTAATGAACAATCGGTGACAACTGAAGAATTGAGTACTACTACAACTGAAGATCCCGGATATAAATTGTTACCGGAGAGTTTTGCACAATTTGGTGCAAAAATAGCAAGAGTTAGTCTCGATGAGAAGCAAGATAAACAGTTAGGAGGAGGGGATGGGTTTGGGGATACTCTGGAAGACATGGGACCTTTGGAACTGAAGAACGAGACGACAACTAGTAATCCAAACGCAACAAAAGAGATTAAATTTGAAATTAATCCGAAAAATGATCAAACAATTGATGAAAATTCAAACCCTGAAAATAATTCTGATAGTGAAGACCAGAACCTATTTAATAATATGTATAATTCACCGATGAATAGTCGAAACTATTTTTCAAATCTAAACAATTTCTATAATCCATACAATCCTTGGAATCGTTTTAATCCATATTTTAATCCAATATATAATCAAAATTTTGACTCAAATCGTATGAACGATATGTCGAAAATGAATAAAGAGATTGGTTTTAATATTAGATCAGATGAAGACAATCAAAGTATAGATTCTTTGACAGGAATAAAGAGAAGGAGAGATAAAAATAGTTCAAAGAAAAAGTTGAACTCTTCTCCAAGAATTAGAGATAACAGGAGAAGAGGGAAATCGAGTACTAATACTAATAATAAGAAGAAGAGTAAGAAAACTAAGTTGACTTCGAATAGAAGGCTAAGGAATCGCAATAATAACCACAAAATAATGAATAAAAGATTGAAAAAGAAAAATAGAAGAATCCATTCAAACAATAATAATAAGGAGTTTTCAGATAATAAGAGTCGTCACACAAATCAAGTCTCAAATATTTATTTACCATTAAATCTGAGCGAAAGTTCAACAAATATTCTTAGGAACAGACTATTGGGTGAAATGAGTGCTATTCCTATGGCGACTACAGAGACAACAGATTTATTAATGAATAGCGAAGACAAGAATTGGAAACTCTATTCAAGTAATTCTAAATCATTAATCAGTAGTAATAATAGGAATAAAACTATAATTAATAACCAAATGTATGGAAAGACTAATCGAGACAATAGAGAATATTCTGTTAGGAATGAGAGTATTGTGGACAACAAGAATATCAGACATGAGATGTCAAGAGTTGGCCAAATGATTGCTAGAAAACTAAATTCTGGTTCTACTGAGACAATAGTCCCTATTAATGGATCGGATGGCAGGCAATTGGCCCAAACATCTAAACCAAAGTTCCTGATGAGAGCAAAGATAAAAAGTGTAGACAAACTGAGACCCGATCTGATGACTGGCATCAAGTGGTGGACACTGGCCCAGCCCTCCTACTGCACGTTTCCCATATTTGTGGTGAATGACTGTCCGAATCGAAAACTAGTCAAACGTTGGTCTTATAGCTCGACAGAACAGAGATGTTATTTATATGAAGACTATTGTTCCCATATTAAAGCCAATTCGTTTGAGTCATCGCAGGAATGTTTTAGAAAGTGCTATAGAATTGGCAAACATTAGTCTCAGTACTCATTCAATGCAATTGTTTTTTTATGTAATTTTAATACATTCTATCAAATGACAGATAGGGTTGCATTTTAACTCTTGCTTTACAGCCTTTTATTCAAATAATATTATTTATTCAGATATTTTTAATCAAATGTTTTAATTATTATTTATTTCGAATATTTCTTAAATTAACCAATTGACTATATAATTGTAAATTCTATTTATTCAAGTCAAATTAAATATATTGCAGATAATAATGTTTTCTTGCATATGGACTGAAAGTAGCAGTTATAAAATAAACACACTTTGATTTAATTATTCATCTGCTTTATTCAGACTCTTAATTTAAGAAGCTTATATACAGTTTAAATATTATATGAATTTATTCTGAGCAATTTGGTCTGTCAGAGAGGCATTTTATTTATACATTAAAACTGACACTGGACATTCTGTGAACATAAACTGGTCATCCCTACAAAACTGTTAAACAAGTCATATTAAATATAATTTATAGCATAGATTAAGACATCTATACTCTAACGTTAATTATATAGCAATAGTTTTGTTTTAGTAAACTTATTATTTAGTTATCGTAGTTATCGACATCACTTCAGGCGCAACACAACAAATATTTTATATAATATATATTTTGATTAAGTGTCAAATACTTGTACATCATTTTTACAGCTCTATTGTGTACTATTTCTAAGAATATTCTGTTGGTATATAAACATTTTCTGTTATAATCTGTTTTTGCTTATGTTATATAACATAATGTATTGCTTATGCAGTCCTATTCATAAGTTTTAATAAGTTTGTGTTCTTTTATGGAATAATGAAAAACAGAATATTTTTTGTTGATATTAATTGAATTTTCTACTGAATAGAACCGCATAGAATTTGTTGCTTAATTATTATACTGGGCCTTACCTTATATCACTCAATGGTATGACAAGTGGTATATGAGTTTACTAACTATGAAAGTTAGTCAAGTGCGGAATCAAATATTGATTTTTTTAAATCTAGAAAGTTAATTCGGTTTATAATTAACAATTTAGGAAATTTGCAGCCTGGCATAAAATTTAGAAGGTTTTCAAAAATGGAGTTTAGTTGGGTTTTGGAGTACTTGAAAATGTTTTGTTTCAAAAAAATAGGAGTTATATAAATAATAATATTGCACTTTATTACTAATTTATAGTTTCTTATTTCAATGAAAAATATGTGTGAAGTATATAAACCAGTAATATTACTAATATTAGTATCAAATAATTGCTGAAAGGTTTTTGAAAATTTATAAAAAAAATTATGATTGAACATTAAAAAACTATTAACAATTATTTGGCACAAATATTAGTGATTTACATACTTTTCCCACATTTTTCATGAATATGAAATAACAATTTGAAAATTATGAATGAGTCAAATATTATTATTAATATAAATCCATTGTTTGGAGCAAATCATTTTCAAATACTACAAAACCCAAATAAACCACATTTTTGAGAGACTTCTAATTTTTGTGTAGGCTGCGAATTTCCTAAATTGTTAATTATGAATCGAATTAAATTTCTAGATTTAAAAAAAATCAATATTTGACTCCGCAGTTGAAGAACTTGCATAGTAAGTGTGACTAAATTATGATATTTGGCATTAATAGTAGAATGTATTAAGTTTTCTAAAAATTCCTTGTCGTCACTAAAATCTGAAGACAGGACCAGTTTCAAACTAAACTAGTAGAGTTTATCAATTGAACAATCCAAGCTAACTACTTGGTTAAAATTGACAGTGTGTAAATATTCTAAATAGACATAGAGGGTATATAAGGTTATATAAAAGGCAATAAAGGGAAAGAGAGATATGCCTTTCATGCCCAAGGTCAACACGATCATATGTTTTTGCTACCAATGCCATGAAGCCACGCGATATTATCACACAAACACGGTATTCAATGTATTGTAAGAGCTTTTCAATTATTTTAGTGAGATTTACCAGAAATTGACAGTTTTATAAAAATTTAACAAAAATTATATATTGTTTTAATTATAGTTTAAAAACTTTAATATTCAATTTACCGTTTAAACTTTGAGCTTGGATTATTAGTAAATTCTTAATTAAATCTTTTTCTAGTGGAACTATCCTAAACGATTTTGAAAATTTCCAAAAGCCATTATTTTATATGGTATTAATAGGCAACTTGCCTTTTACTCAAAAAGTCAAGAGTAGTTTCAAAATTTTTTCAAATGAGAGAGATGAATATTTTAGTTTTACCCTATGACTTTCCTTTAGTTATACCCTCTGTTTTTGTGGACTAATACCTTTATTATGGTTGTATCGCTTGAATGTTTATGAATTTTATTTTATAACTATTCTAGATTTATAATTTCATTTAATAATTTTAAATAAATAAATGTTATCCTGACAAATATATACCATTTATAATTTGAGACTAACCAACACCTTCCCAAATGTTTTACTGAAAATTTCTGTTTGATAAAATATTTGTTTGAATCTTTAGTATATTTTCGAACGTAATTTGTTTGTCCCCTACATTATCACTCTCTGCCTGCATCAGGTTATTTGATGCTAATCTGCTGCCCAGGTATGTTCCCAAACAAGTGAGCACATTGCATCAGTTCACTGGGCGTTCCAATCATGGCCTACAAGTTAGTGAGAGACAATTTACCAAACAACTATTCCGATTGATCCTGGACAAATGTTACCGACGGTTAGGACAAACTTTTAAAATATTGATTCATTTAATTTCGATCGCTCTTGTTATGACTTATAAAATATAGAATACAGTACAATACAACAGAAATCTATTATACTACTGTAGCTGCAATATTAAATAAATTTTTTTCAAATTTATTTATTCTTTTATCAAATGAAATGAAAATAGAATTTTCAAAATCTTAAATGATTTTTGAAATCCCTGTAAGAATAAATAATTTGAGAAATTGTTCAAAAATTCATGCTTGAGTTATTTTTCACTGAATATATCAATAAGAATGATAAATAGTGATCCAGTATATCTTATGCAATATTTAAAACTATTTTTCTGTTTTTAAAATTGTTTAAAAAATTTTTTGTATTGAAATAAATTTTTGAATACAGAAAATATGATGAATTTGTCATTTTTTTCGTAATTTATTTTTTATTTATTCAAACACAAAAAAATGTTATAAATTTTGGGCGAATTATATGTTGAAAAAACAATTTTGTGTGCAATGAATTCTAATCATTAAAATATCATTAGAAACATCTGTTGTTAACTAAAGAGCGATTGAAATAATTTAAAGCAAAGAGATTTCTGTTTTCAATTCTATAAAACATAAAATATTTTTTCCATCTATTTATTGATTTCCAATATTTTTGCACAAAAATAGAATAGAAATGCATTCAAATTAGCAAACGATCTGAATATTTTCTTATAATATAATAAGTAATCGTTAATTAGTTCATCGATTAGATTAGTCGACATTACATTACATAATATAATAAGAGCTCCTTTTGTATCGATATTTTAAATCAATTCTAATTTTCATCATGTAATCAACATGATGAAATTCTGGAACTATTTTGATGGTTAAATCATATTTTCTAAAAGGTTTAAGCGATAGAGTGTAGACATAATATTGATTGTGACCCCAACCCACTCCCATCATAACGTTTAGTTTTGTAAATCATTTAATGGTTTGTTGTAATTCTAATTGATACTTTGTCCTTTTGCAAATACAGATGCCAGTCCATTAGGAACTTAGCATTTTGAAATATAAAAGAAAAGGAGATCAAAGGCATAAAACCGGTAATAATAAAAACTAAATTACTTTTATATAATAAAAACTGAATTATCTGAAAAAATTAAATAAAATGTAACCCAAATCGCATCAGAAATACAATCCAAACGAGAATTATATTATAAAAGCTTTTTTATTTATGCAGACATACAGACAGACAATACAAGAGGTTTAACATTAAATTTGTTGTTTCTCTTTCTGTTGAAGTTTTATATTTTGTTTCATTGAAAGATCAGAAGTAGAAGAAAGAGGAAAAGAAAAATCAAATTCTGTTCACTCCATTAGATGTATTGGCAAATAGATATCGAAATATACGTTATATACAGAATGTATATAAAAACTAACAAAATAAAACTAAAGGCATAACTAAATATAGTGCACATGAATACTAATATCATTGAGTGATCTGATTCATCCCCTGACATATAATCAAATCACTTACATATTAGAGGACATCGGAAACAAACAAGAACTAGCTATAAGTCCAATGGCAAGTATAAAGTACAAATGGTCACCAAGAATCTTTTTTGTCTTTTGTTATCTAAATTATTCCATTTCTAGATTGGAAAATCATTTATTTTTTATTTAATTAATAGTAGAACTCCCGCATGTTTATTTAATACAATATCTACTGAATTGATTTACATCACTGACTTTGTCTTAAATATATACACGATATTATTGGATAGAAAAATAGTTTATTTATTTAAATTTCTAAAATGTAGCTACAATTTCAACCTGATGTTTTTACATAAAATAAAATGAAAGTGAAATTAAACCTATCTCTTACTGTTGACTTTTTGTTCAAACTTTTATTCAAAAAATATATGAAATTTTTCCGAAAGTTGATTTTTTAAAATCTATCTTTACTCATTCTTGTTAATTCTCAAATTACAAGTAGACACACCTGGAATTTCAAGCAATGCTTGGAATTATAATAATCTAATTAAGCTATTGAAGTGCAGAAAGAAAAATAATAAAACTGAGATTGCTTAATAAAAATAAAAGCTCAATTTAAATTCAATGTATAAATCAAGTGTTAATTAAGTAAATTGTTTAGCAGAATGAACTCAAATGTGTTTTTATTTTGTTTCTAAAAACTTTATTCTGAATTAACCTTTAATTTAAATTCAAACTTTGAATGAAATTAAATGTAATTTTCTTTCTAAAACAAATCCAATCGAAACGAAAATAAGTAGAAATAAATATTCAGATAAAATAGTTATTCAGTGAATGATTGATAAGAAATTGTAATTCTATTTTAGACTACTTTATAATCCATTTATATAACACTTTATATCAATTTATGTAACAGTTCTGATACATAAAAAGATTCTGTATTTTTATTCTTATTTTATTTTAAAATAATAATTTATTTTATCATTTTATTTACATAATTAACTGAAAACTACAGCAAATAAATTAATAAACTTTAAAAGCTCTTTAATTTAGAGGAATTACTAAAATTAATTTTCACTAACAGCGAATAAACTAATCAATGAAGTTTTTAATGAATAGGTATTAGAACAAGTAAATTACTCCTGCTCAGATGCAGGGTTAACCAATATTACAATATATAAAATATTCAGAAAACTTTTTTATTAATTTTAAAAAAGGTATTCTTTAAAATAGATTTAAAGTTATAAATCAAGTTTTTTTTTATAAAACTTGTTAATAAGTTAATGTTGAAATATAGACAAGGTAACATTTCAGTTGTCAATAACAAATAGCTTATTACAGAATTTCCTAGTCTTGTATTGCAGTGAAGTATAACGTATAATAAGATTGATATTCAAAACCGGTTTATAAATATCAAACATATATAACATTGCCATCAATTCTACAGTCGATCAGTTCTACTGAAGCTGAAGAGACATTAGTTGTCCACACCTGAAGACCAGGCATCTGATCTCCATTAGCATAGAGTCGAATATCATCGAGCGATACACAGTTAACAGCATTTGTAGCCTTTGGTTGGACTTTGCTGTTGGAGTCACTGATAAATACATGTCGAGTACGTGAGGGCACACGTGAACAACAGTCTACGACATCCGGACATTGATCACCGGCTAATTCTTCGACAAGTTCTTCATCAGCAACAGTACAATAGTCACGAATAGGCACTGAAAGAACTGTCAGTTCGTTAAGAATCTGTTGGCTATTGTGTTGCTGTTGTCGCTCACTATTTATGACCTCTTCTTCCGTTAATGAGTTATTAATGGCCACCGAAGACACAGATAATGGATCTGATTTGATGGAAGTCTGTTGTCTACCATTACCAGTGCTTTCGTTCATTGTATCGAATTTGTTAGATATTTGTCGATATATGTATGCTATCAGAAGTATAACTGTTTTTATTTTTTGGGCGAAAAAAGGAAAGAGAATTATAAGAATAATAGTGTGAGAAAGGAGTGGGAAAAATGTTATTTAGTTTTTGTGCTCAGAGTTGTGAAGTAAAAATAGACGAAGTAATAAACGAAAATAATTGGTTTTTTCATCAATTCTGGCCTAACTTTGTGTGTGTGTTGTAGTGTACTTGTGTTCGGTGATGAACTATACCGGACAAATGTAAGCTAAGAAATCATTCTTAATCAATTTTTAACCACCCTTGATAGTTTTATTTATTAAAACTTATTTTCAAAGTTTTATTGAATTAAATATAATTTTGTAATTGATGATTATTAGTTTGATCTTGATATATTAAATGTAATAATTTGTCAATGATAAATCTTTGTTAAGAATATGGTTTTTCAAAAATCAATATGCTGCTATATGATCATTTTCATCAAATACATTCTATTTAACTAATTACAATCATTATCTTGGAGCTTACTTTATCCATCTAAATTTAGGATAAACAAGTTATTTGTGTAGCAAAACATAATCAGTAATGTTATTTTCGAACCTCGTTGTTATTTTTGAATCTGGATGAATATTTCTAATATTGCTAATTGGTACTCACCTTTCATATAAGAATTCTAAATTCGTCAAAATAGGAACTAAATTATAAAAGGTTATTTTCTATTTTGTACTTAAGCCGATTCCTACACTAGTAGGGGCTAATGCAGTGATCAGTAATCACTGAATCGGCTGATATGCTTATCCGTGTGTTGGCTCTAATTAATGATTACACAACTCATATTAGGTTTGAATTGTATTGTATTGAGTAATGTTCTCTTTGTAGAGATAATCTGATAATTTATACTCTGTTTCAGTCTTCGAGATTCTCATAGTGTTGTATATTCTAACATAATTTCATTTTGCATATAAGCTAAACTTGATTTATGTCCGGTGTCTTTCATGTCTAATCAATATTGTAGTGGAAACACGAGATTGTGCTTCCAGAGTGTGTGACCTATTGGTTATGGCTTCTAATGAGAAAAGCAATGATAATAAATATAATAAACAATTATTTAAGTTCCGCAATAAATCTCTAACTTATGCTACATTTTCACTACTGTTTTATATTTTCACTCATATGAAGAGATTCTTAAATATTAGTCGAAAATATTCTCTTATACTATATTATAAACAATATATTATTTTTCTTATATAACACTTAAAATGCATTAATTAATTAAAATTTTAAATGTTTCGGGTAATCAATCAATTTAGTATAAGAATACAAATAATATATAATACAATAAGTCTACAATAATATTAACCTGCGATAGTATTTAATTATAAATGCCAAAATTATTTTTGTTAAAACTCTATTTAATAATATTTTGCATCGAATAGAAATTATTTTCACAATCAGATCTAATTCTTTAAATGCTTATTAGTTACTATAGTATTTTCATATAAGCAAAGTATAATGTGAATTGTTCAATTGCCAAAAATTGATTATTCAATGTGCACAATGTTATCTAATAATATTTGCATGTTTATTCGTTAAAATTCAGCCTTAAACCACTATTTATTAAATATATTGTAATAGCTAAAAATTTAGCATGTCAATAACCTATGGTTTTTCTAGTAGCATAGGATAAATAAGTAATAATTTTAATAATGAATGTATAAGAATATTTAGTATACCTAACAGATTGATGAGCGCAAAGAGTAAAACAATGAGCGCATTGTTATCTAATTTAAACCAATCGATAACTCGATTGACGTATAGTTTGGCACTTAATATATCATAATTGTTATTATTATCGCTAATAATAAAATCACAGAAAACACCTTTAAATCCGTTGAGACATTGACAACGATATAATAAATTATCTCCATTTTTATACTCTTCGATGTTGTTATTGTGATTAACACTTAATCTATTATTAATCATTGTCTCATCACTACTACCACTACTACTACTGCTAGAAGTGATGCTAATATTATTGTCCAAAGAATTTTTAACACAAACCCCTCCGTTATAGCAATAGACGCCAATCGCACAGACACTTCGGTTAATATTAATAATAATCGTAAGCATCGCTGAATCAGAATAACTATTGGCCACTCCTGTAATCAAAGTTAGATCACTAACAGTGAGATTGAGCTCAAAATAAAGTTTTTCAGTTATTTGTATTGAATTGAAATTCCGATTCAAAATAACAGAACATATATTCGTTTGATTACAACTGATCCGAAACATATCGTCAATTATACTGTTTTCAGTCGTTGGCCGTAATTCATAGCTATTATGATTAGTGACCGCCAAATCCCCGTCCAATACCGTCACATAGAATAGGGTTGTATTGACTTTGAAATTGTCTAAAATCTCGAATTTATAACTATTTTGTGCGAACTTCGGCTCACAATCGTTCACATCCAGCAAATTGATTATCACAGTTGTGCTGCCCTTCAGACCCCCGCTGTCCACAGCAGTGATCTGTAGTACATATTGTGCGGTCTGTTCCCTGTCCAGACAGCAGACATTGGCTGTTATCTGTCCTGTTTGGCCGTCGATCGCGAATATAGTGTTCCCGTCGTTCGTTAAAAAGTTTCTGTCAATTAAATAACGGATTTTGTTGTTTCCGTTCACTGAACTGTCGTAATCAGTGGCCAACACTTTAATTATATCGATGTCTGATTAGAATGGAATAAGAGATACAAATTGAAAGGAGAGTTAAATATTATTAATTAAAAGATAGGCTTATTATCTCATATTTAAAGTTTTTTTTTTGTTAATTAAAGCCATTGTTTAATATATTTTAGTTTTACTTTTAATAATTAGCAAAAAATGTAATCAAATCTCTTCATATAATATAAAATGAGTAATAGTTTTAGTATTTAGAAATAATTCTTAAGTTAATTACAAACTGTACGTATTAAGTTTTGGATTTACCAATAAGATTGTGCTAATGTTAAAATAAAAAGTCCCAACATTGAATCAATTACTCCCATAACACAGCATTTTGTAAAACATAGAGTTCCTTTGCCATTATCCATCAGACAGAAATTATTCAACAAAAAACAACTACCCAGTAGTTTAAATCTGAAATCACTCTTGCTCCCATTAAAATATAGTAAAAAGTTTCAAGTGTAGTCTTTGCACTGAAGTGAGTTTGTCAGCAGAAATAATGTGCCACCAGTGCTCACGTGTTTATTGAATTGAATTAAATTATTTTGTTTTGTTTTATTAATGACCTTTGGGTTCGACACCTGTTGTGAAATGACTGATACACTCTATATTCTCTATAAGCATATTCTATAGGAGCAGAATTCTGTAATAGCTCACCATTTGGATTGCACCGACAGCTCCTATGGAGTATACAATGGTAAAGATGTTCTATAGAAGCAGAATCTCTAAAGGCAGAAATTCTTTATTAGCAGATACATGTCTTAGCACATGTATTAATAAATCAATTCTGTAAAAGCAGAAAACATAAAATAATTGAGAATAATAAATTATGCATCCAGATCCTATTTTTAAATTTTTTTTATAGAATTGAATGATCTATAGCTGTCCTTAACATTTTTAAATGAGGGTTTTAAAAAAATTAAAAAATTTATTGTCAAACCAGCTATATATAAGTTA
>JAQFXN010001988.1:0-13682 GCA_034693365.1 Liacarus xylariae
TACAAAATCCATTATAGAAATTTCTGGTATCTGTTGTTTTCTATATCAGCTTTAGAATATTTCGTACACTTAGTATAAGAAGTGAATTCAGAATTCAAATCGTTGAGAACTTAGGTGTAAATTGATTTTTAAAAAATATCCGAATAATATTCATATTCTATAAACAATTGAGAATTCATAAAAGGGTCAGAAATGACAAGTTTATACGAAAACCCATCTTTTCCGAATGCATTTTATCAAAATCTCGGTAAAATCAGGTTATTTTTTACATCTGACCGAAATGATTTTTTTACTTTCGGCGGTCATATTCGGTCAAATTTGGTCTGACTGTGACCGACAACGTATTTGTAACACTAGGTATCATATCCTGTACTTAATTATTCTGTTTGTAAGAATGAATTTTATGACTAATTTCTATATCATTTGTGCATTCCTAATTAAAGTATAAATGTTTTTGACTTGTTTATATATATACTGGTTAAAAACTATTTGGTAACAAGTATCCTGTCTATATTGATCGTGTAATATGTACTGTACATACAATAACTTTTATAAACTAAATGTTTTGCTATTGACTCTTCTCTTATTATGATAACTGATGTCTACAATATTTATATCAAAGTTTTTATTGGAAATATTTATAAAGAATTTGACGATTTATAGGAAGGAATTGGAACAGTTTGAAAACAATCAAAATCCAATTGATATAATAAGTTGTTCCTTATATTCTTTTAAGACTAAGGTGGCTGAATCATAGAGTCATAGGAGGGGTTAATTTTCTCAATATTGCAAAAAGTTAAATGTTTTTATGTGTTCGCTATTTTGAAGATTTATTTATTTATGATACCTCCCACCCCCCACTCCCAGAGCATTGGGAGAAATTGTATTTTAATTTGTTTGGTAGCAGATCAGGGGCAGAATTACACAGGAAAAATGAGAAACTAATTCTCACTCTATACAACCCCCAACCCTATACTCCTTACCTTAAATAGCCAAGATTTAAAGAGTTGTTGAAAATCTCTGGTTAATTGTCTCATTTGATATCACATGAAATTATTTTCAATTAAGATTTGAAACTTATTTGTTTGTAATATATTTTACAGAATATTTAGACTTAAACTTTAAAACAGTTCAACAATTCTTTGTTAAATGAATTTCAATATTTTATTATTTCTACAAAAAGACAAAAATTTTAAAAACATTTAAAAACCAGAAACAAAGCCAAAAGACACTCAAAGAAAAACAAATTTAATCGAAATCACTAGACATGAATACGGCTGACTTTGAATGGCAGGAGGGATGGGATAATGAGACCTTTCCTGAAGAGGACAAACCCCACTTATCTAGTATTGGCTTTGATGTGGGCGCGTATATAGGGAAGGGGACGTATGGCATAGTGTTCAACGGCATCTGCAATCAGTTCGCACAGAAAGGATATCAGATCAGAAGAAGTATAGGCACTGGCCAAGACGATTCTGACATATCGGACATTGGGAGCAGACGGTGGAAATGGATTTCACTTAATGGCAAATCATTTGTCATAAAATGGTTGAAAGAAAGGAATGGTAGAAATGTGTTGAAAGAGGCACATGTGCTCATCGATTTGGTTCATCCAAATATTCTCGAAGTATACTTTGTATGTCAACTGATTAACAATTACTATATTGTTATGGAATACCTGAACAGCGATACACTCAGGAAATATCTTCAGGAGAAAAGAGCCGCTCATCAAGAGGTACAGGAGATTGAGTTGAAGAATATGTTTGTGGATCTACTGGAAGGACTCAAATTCCTTCACAGCAGACGTATTATCCACAAAGACATTCACGACATGAATGTCATGTTTCACACCCGTGACCAGAATGACCCGAAATGTCCTCAAATACTCAAATACGTAGACTTCAGTGAATCGCTAGACATACCCGGAACTATGCCCAAGGAAGTGTTTGATGCGCTCACCATCGAAGACCTCACCTGTTTGAGTAATCTCTTTTTGCAGATCATGAAACAAACAAATTTTGTCACCAGTGGTCTCGAATCAGATTTGAGAGCCATTTGGCAAAAATTGCAATTTACCAAGTACAATAGCATCGAAGCGGTTTACGGTCAAGTAATTGAAGCGTTTGCGTGGGACCCATCATCTCAGACATAGACACCACAAAGAGATAAGACAAAAGTCTAGGATGTCTTTAGTTTACTGAGAAAATCAAAATAAAAGATTATTTTTATTTAATTACATTTGTTTTAATAATTTCTAACAATTAACTCCGGTATGTTTTAATAATAACTAGTGCGACTAGCCGGTTAGTGTTCATCCCCGTACTCCTTAACCCCCAAATACAATTGAATGTAAATAATAAAAATGGTGAACAAATTGAAATATATTGGTCGTATTAGATTTGGGCCATTACTGTATCATAGGGTGCTTTGGCAAATATAATCGTGAGAAAAATAACTCTATACGTGGATTATCTGAAAATGGCACCCGGTTAAGAACTGGAGGAATGGCTTCCAACTTGAAAAATATTGGTAGCGGTCGTCTTAGATTACTTCGAAAACTACCGTTTGCTTGAAAACTGATTAACAGTGTAAGGATATAATTAGTTGCGCGATATCTCTAGTAAAAGCATTGTTGCCGTTCCCGAACAAAAGTTTCAAATTTTCAAATTGTAAACAATTTCAACTGGTTGTCTAAATTATTGTTGTCTACCATATATTCTCAACAATGCTTTTGTTCAACAATAGTGCGTGACATATCAGTCAGTCAGTTACATCATTCTTTTAAAAGTATAGATAAATTGAGATAAAATGAATAAAATATCTGTTGATCAGAGCCCGTATAGTATTGAGGAAAGACTGACCGCTTGTGTTTGGGTTCACTACAGACATATAAATGGCGGAACATACAAAGTATTGCGGATATTAAAGTTGAATTGAACACTTTGAATTGTATTTTAAAAAACAAAGTCCAAATTCTATGGCATTATATAAAAGGGAAGCGAAGGCATTGACAATTCATTGTGGGGTAATTAAAGGGAATGATTAATGTATCAATGATTTTTTAAAACACTAATCAATTGCGTGAAACAATCATTTATGCATTCAATCAAATTAGTGAACAAGAATTAGAAGATATGTCTGAGAGAACTACTATACAGTCTGTTTGTACGTTTCACATATTATTGTACTGTTTATAACTAAAGGCTAAACTGTCTGCACCGCAACAATAGAACCAAAAATTACAAAATTAAAAATTGCATTAAAAATATTCTTTTTTTTGTAAAATATAAACAAGTTTTTTAATCGATTTCTAAAATTAATTATTAATTTCAATATTTAAATAACAAAAACTTTAATTAATGCTAAAATTTTCTAATATTCTCAACCATTCAGTCTCTTGAGGTTAGTCCAGGGTTTGTTCGGATCTTTCGATTCCTTCTTCTTTTTGTTATCCTTTTTATCCTCTTTTTTGTCTTTCTTTTTCTCTTTCTGTTTGTCTTTTTGTTGTAAAGAACTGCTCTGTTGTATAGGTTTAGGCGTTTCTGTTGTTTCTGTCGTTTCTTTTGTATTGTCTTTAACGCCAATACTGTAGTCATAAATATCTCTTTCCCTTCCCTTTAACTTCTCTTCCAAATCAATGATCTGTTTATTCATAATATCGATCACTGAATCAGATTCTGTCCGATATTTGTGTTTAGCGTTTGTCAACTCGTGTTTGGCTTTCATGTGATTCCTCTCTTCGATGTCCTTTGCTTTATGTCTTTCATCGTTTGACAACTTTTCGATTCTTTGCTTAAAGTCTTCAATGAGTTTCGTCTTTTCGAGAACTGCTTGTAATCTATATTTGTCTTCGATTTCTATTTCTTTGGCTTTAAATAAATCCATTTCTTGTTTTAGTTTAAGAGTGAAATCATTTTTAGACAATTGTTCTTCGCTTTGGATTTGGTTTTTTGTCTCGATTTCTATTTCCAACTCTTTTTGTGTCAACTCTTCTTTGATTTTTCTAATCTTTTGCTGAAAATCTTTTCGGATTCTCTCTCTTTCAGCCCTTTGTTGTTCCCAAAGCTCTTTCTTATCACTCATTGATTTTTAAGACTTTCTTTAAGACAATTTGCAATTATTTAGCGATTAATTCGTTATAATTTTGAAAATATATTAAATAATTTGAAAATTAAATTCAAATAATTGTTTGTATT
Source organism: Liacarus xylariae (assembly GCA_034693365.1). NCBI lineage: Eukaryota > Metazoa > Arthropoda > Arachnida > Sarcoptiformes > Liacaridae > Liacarus > Liacarus xylariae. The sequence continues at coordinate 4,197 of JAQFXN010001988.1, forward strand.
TCGCGAAGTATTTAATTGTTGTTAAAATCGATTTCAAAGTATTTGCACAAAAAGTCATTCAAACCAAAAGTCAAACTATTTGTTGAATTTTAATATAACTCTTTGGTTTGATTTAGATTGAAATCCTTAGCACAGGTGACAAATGCCGAGTACTATAGAGCCGAGTGATTCGCCAGAGGGACAAAAAGTCGGCACGAGATATCTTGTGGGCAAATATCTGGCCGGGGGTTCATATGGACGACTATATTTGGGTAAGAATATTCATTCGGGAGAAGCAGTGGCCATAAAAATGGAGCGGAAGGACGTAAAGAAACCTCAGTTGGTATTCGAGTTCGCGTTCTTTAGAAAACTGAAAGCCGAAGGACAGCAACAGAAAGGGATCCCAAAAATCCATTACTTCGGTCCGTGCGGTGTTTGGAGAGCACTGATTATGGACTTATTGGGCCCGAGTCTGGAGAAGATTCACGAGAAGTGTGGCTATAAGTTCAGTCTAAAGACAACAATTCTATTGGCGATTCAATTGATTGAAATCTTTGAGTACTTTCACGGAAAGGGACTCATCTATAGAGACACAAAACCAGAGAACTTCCTGTTCGGACAGTCGGGAAACGATAACTACTCAGTGGTTCACATAATAGATTTGGGTCTCTCTAAGGAGTATTTGGATGACAACGGAAAACACATACCATATGTTGAGGGAAAGATAATGACAGGTACTGTGCGTTATATGAGTATTAATAACCATAAGGGCAGAGAACTGAGCAGAAGAGACGATATGGAAGCGCTCGCGTATATGCTCTTATTCTTTATTAAGGGAGAGCTTCCCTGGCAGGGGGTCCAGGCGTCCGATACTAGGGAAAAGTACAAAAAGATTGGAAAGATTAAGGAACAGACAAAACCGGAATCACTTTGTGCTGATTTACCCAAAGAGTTCGCTATTTATTTAAATGAAGTCAAAGCACTCGACTTCGCAGAAGAGCCCAAATATAAAGAATACGTCAAAAGGTTAAGAAAATTGTTAGAGAAAAACCATTTTAAAGAGGACGGCGTCTATGACTTCGACTGCAACCATAGGATAAGAAGTGATTGAATTAAATGCCAGAACTCAACTAATTATCACTTCTTTAAACTCATGAATAACTCGAATATAGTTTTTATCAAATAATAAAACATTTATATTGAATCAAATATTTTTCATTCAGTGCAATATATTTTATTCTTCCCTATTCCCCTCCCATATAAGGGGTCAGTTTGACAACTCCTGACACTTAATATATCGATTAGTAATTTGGTATTTCTCCTGATTTTACAATTATTTATTTGCTTTTGTAGACATTTTATACTCAAGTTATTCCTAATTCTGTTTATGAGTTTATGGGGAAATGTATTGTATATTGAATTTACAGAATATTTAGAATAAAATTCACAAAATTTTTATATTTTTCTAATTTAAGTCTTAATTTTTTAAAAATATTTTATTATTCAATTCTAATCTATTATTGGAATAGTTTTGAAAAGTTCTGGAAATTATATCCTGATATTTGAAATTTAATTTATTAACAATTTATCAAATTGGTAATTTATTAGAAAAGCATTTATAGCAGAATTACTTTTAAATTACATTTCTTTCTGTTAGTCTTAAAAAGAGATTAGAGAAATGGCCCCAAAGCTGAAGCTCATTCCAGATCCAGAAAATGTTGAGACAAAGACCAAACCGATGGACAATAAAATGCGCTTAAGAAACATTGAAACAAAAGAGATATTGAAGAACAAAGAGGGGAAGACAGAGCAGAAAGAAGTCAAACCCTCTGCAGAGGCCAAGAGTGCGGCCGAAAAAGAAAAATCCAAACGAATTGAAACTAAATTTGATTGTAAAGAGATTTCGGAAAGAGTTATGGATTTAGTCGAACAGAAAAGCGTTCGGAAATTGTATTTTATCGGAAAGGCTGGCAAACAGTTGTTCTGTGGACCTGTCCTACAGGTGATTCCGGCCACTACTTATACGTCCATCGGCGGAGGGGTCTCTGTCTACAGTCCAAAACTTCCATTCGAGAAAAACACATTCAAATTTGAAAAGGACAGACAGGTTTTGATTCGAGTGAATGGAAAGGCACCCAAAGATTTTCTTTTAGTTGTCGGCGCCAATGGATGTATTCTTCTCGATCCCAGTGCTTATGTCGTACTAAATATGCCGGTCTATGTGGTGGAGCCGACCGGCGATTACTACTTCATAAATCACGGACAGAGGTTTCTGAATTTGGGTCCGGGAAGTCATCTAATGTTGTATACCAGAGAGGCTCCCATTCTGTTCGTAACCGTTAAGAAAAGTGAAAGAGTTTTGGACCAAAAAATGGGAATAAAAATTATGGAAGAGATAGAAGAAAAAGTGAAAAAAAGTTCAAAAATAGAGACAAAACCAAAATCTATGGAGAAATCAAAACCTGAAGACAAATCTCCAAAACCTAAGAGCAAAACAGAGTCTAAAGAACCAGAAAAATCTGAAAAATCAAAACCAAAGGTCACTCCAGAAGAACTAAAAATGGATGAAAAATCTAAAGAAGAAATAAAACCTGAATCAGAGGAAGTGCCAGAGGATCTGAAAATTGTGGCACCCATTGAACCTATAGCTGCAGCACCTGTTCCTACGCCTGAACCTATGGTTTCAGAACCTGTTGCAACCATTGAGCCAGAAGTTATAGCTCCTGTAGTGGTCGCTGCGCCCGCAGTACAACCAATGCCTGTCAATCAAAGAGAATATACTTTGATTGCATTACTACTGTTGGCCGTAATTATCACTTCCGTTGCTCTTATTTATAGTACAAACTGAATCAACACTTAGAGTAGCCAACCAACCAAATAGAGTAAAGTTCTTTTATTTATAAATTTAAAGCTAATTCATTACTAATTTGTATAATTTAACTATTATATAATTTTAATGAGATTCAGAGCTTTACCCCTCATATGATAAATATGCTTAACAAATGTCGAATTATTCATTTTAATAAATAGTTAATACACAAACTTCAGTTAAATCTAATTAATTGTATGTTTAAATCTATACTTTTAAAAGAATGATGTAACTGCCTGCCTGCCTGCCTGCCTCATGTGTCACGCTCTATTGTTGAACAAAAGCATTGTTGAGAATATATGTTAGACAACAATAATTTAGTCAAACAATTGAAATTTTTTGAAATTCGAAACTTTTGTTCGGGAACGGCAACAATACTCTCACTATAGATATCGCGCAACTAATTATATCTTTACACTGTTAAACAACTTTCGAGCAAACGGTATACAGTATTCTTGATTCAAATTTAAGGGAATACTAACCTATGCATGCGCAATTCAACATTAGCTGTTTTATTTTAATGTTAATTATCGTTAAATGCGAACGATAAGTAAAAGCGACGTTAGATTGCCTCTACACAGAGCAATACACATAATACACATTGGCCAATACTATAATATACAATATACAACTGAACATCAGCCCCAAAAATGAAGTCCATATTCGTGATCAGCGTCAAAAACTGTACCTAGTTTCACGATATGGCTCAATAGACCAAACTTTGAAAATATCGGTTAATTATAGTCAGAAATTTACATTTTATTCTCTAAAAACGATTTATTAATAAAAACAGTTCAATGATTACTCGTATTATTCATGAACAGCAAACGGGGGGATATATACTGTAAGTGTTAAACTGTGCCCAACATTGCGAATACTATTGGAGAAGAGTTTCAGAAGATTACATTCTTGTCATTGCAATCCCAATCGCCTCCAATAGCATTAGTAGAGCACAGTTTAACGCCTATATATTTGCCGGTTGTTGTTCATGAAATTGTTCACAAAAATACTATAACTCAAAAATGGGTTTTTATCGAGAGTTGAAGTTTGATATTTGCCATTCGAAGCTGTTCTTAAGTAACCATTTTTGCGATTTTGCTCCATTACAACGCTTAAGCACAGGGAGTTTTGGATCTTTACTGACGTTTGGTTTATCTAAACATAGTCTCGAACTCTTGTGGACTAAGATTTGTGTTTTGGGTTTGTATTCCCAAACCTGATTACCGCCCATATTATGACATCGAACTAATTTAACCGGTTTTGACGGTTTAGTCGCATCTAAACAGTTGTCGTCAGACGTTATTTGCTTGCGTTTAGTATATGAGAAAAGTTGATTCCCTCCCTGTCCGTGACATAAACCCATTCCTACATTCTCTCCACTCTTTCTTTTAAAAGTATCCAAACATTGATTGGTTTCAATATTTTTGATTTCACCCAAAGAAATGTAATCGAATGGCATTTGTGTTTCGGGATATATGTTTGATAAATACCAACCAAAGTCTGTCAATAAATCGAAATATATTTCAATAAAAATTGTTTGAATAGACTGTAAATCTTATTCTATAGTTTTTACTGTTTCTAACAAATTAAATAACAAATAAAGTCTCCAGAGATGGCCAATCAAAACACCAATAATACAGTATTCTATTGTTTTATATAACAAAAATACCACTCCTGTGATGAAGAAAAAATAGGACACAATCACTAGAAATTTTGAGAAAACGACGCCCAAGACATTGCTGTAGAACAGGAGCTCACTATGTAATCGCGATTACATATCACTCCATTAAAACCAATCAAAGTTAGTTATAATGCCTTTAAACCAATCAAATTTCTAAAACAACCGGGAAATTCAAATCATGGACAACTGCTGTAGAATATTCTGTGAAATTCTTGAAGAATTAGTCAAATTCTGTTAAATTAAGTCATTTTTAATTAAATTCTGCAAGAATTTGATGATTGCAAAATATCCTCCCCTATACTCCCCCTAAGATTTTGATGCTCTTATAAGCATCAATACCCTCCTGACTTTGAGTTCATTGGTCACCTGATTTTACTGGTTTATCAAAATAGTTATCTTCTAAAATACTTTCTTAAACTATCAGTAAAATTATCCCCCATTTGGCAGAAGCTCTAATTTGTCAATCCATGGAAATGTCATTTAAAACATTTCTAAGGATTGGTTCGTTTAAAAAAAAAAAAATTATTAGAAAACTTAAGAAATTATTTGTTTAGTTGTGATGTTATAAAGTAATTATTTGCAAAACCTTTGCACTTGAGGTCTGTTCGCAACTGTTTTCGGGGCTCTGTGTCCCCCATGTCTGCCCTCTTCGCGGCCGGATTTATGGCGTAATAAAAGTGTTTCCATTCGTCGAGCCATACGTCTGCGAGTCGGGCGTTATTGTGGTTCACTATTTTACTCGTTCCTCCCGGAAAGGTATAGGGCGTTGACTTTCTGAACACATGTCCCACATGAGAACAGGTCACTATCTCAAGGGTTCCGCCGCACATCCATATGCGGAAACTCAACTCCAAGTTCTCTCCGCCCCATATGTCCATCCCTTCGTCATATTTGCCCAATAACTCAAAGTATTCCCGATCTATTGAGAACAATCCCCCGGCCATTGTTGGTGTCCTAACCGGAAGGGTTCTATCGTTTTTCCTTCTGTCCAATTCTCGTTGAGGAACGCGATACCTGTGCATATATTACTTATTAGCTTTACATAAACGATATCATTGAATGACTCATACCATCTGAAATTAAGTTTCCAATTGAATCCACCCCTTAGTTAATTGGGAAAAAATTTATTATTCGCTGCAAAATATTTATAATAATAATTAATGCAATACCAGGTCATATCAGACGCCGGGATGTATTCGAAATTTTCATCACTTATCACATCAATTATAGGACAAACGACTCGAGTTCTGAAAATTTCAAAATTTAATTAAAAACAAAATCATTAAACTTTAAAACACTGAGAGCAGTGGTCAGAATCATACTTTGGTCAACACATAGGTTCAGTCATGTGCTCGATCTGTGTTTATCATCACATTAAGTGCTCTAATTATAACTATAAATTAAGTCAGACATACCTGTCCTCAACAACTCTGGACAGAAGTGGTTCGAGCCATCCCTTAGTGCACTCGCAGTGTGCGTCTAAAAATGTTAGGACATCTCCTGTGGCTTCTTTAGCCCCTATAAGACGTGCTCTTATAAGACCTGAGCGTTTGCCAGTTCTGAGCACTTTGACGGGCACTGATAGTGTCGATACATAATCCTCTAGTTTTTTGCCCAAAAAATCTGTCGATTGAATGATTTGTATTTAAAATATATTAAAAATTTTATTTGACTCAAAATTTCAATTTTTAAACAGATGTGAAGTATTCAACAAATATTTGCGTCAATTGTGACCGAAATATCGAACGAATGAGTTGTCGAATGAGAGGAAAAATATTATTTATAGCTAATAATCATAAATTGTTATTTAATGAATGCCGGTTTCAATGAATAAAAACTCTATTACTACTGATTCAGTAGTACTGAATAATAGTGTTAACGAATTGAGGTGTGGGTCGAATACACGATTACACTGGTTATGAAAACTTAGTGAAAAAAACATGAAAACAACATTAACAGAAATAGGGGTTTATATAAAAGTAATCTTTGTACTGGAGTTCATAAAAACTCACTGATAAGTAAAACTAAAGATTGGGATTATTATACAGTTAAGTAAAATCCTAATCGAGAGGCGAGAATATGTTAGACTTCACTGCTTATGTATTTCGTATGGACTGTAATGTAAGGTAAGCTGATTTACAGACAGAATTCTCGATTAGGATTTTTTTTAACTGTAATAGCATAAGTGGTTGAGAAATGTGCACACAATGCCGTCATAGAATTCACAGCAGTTGTTAAATACCACTTCATTTAATTTTTTAGAGAATAGACAAATTGATTTATATTCTACTGATTTTGGAGTAATAAAAGTTAAGAATCGAAACTTTTATCAAATAATGCATTAAATCATTTGAAATAAAGACTATTCTTAAGCAAAGAACAAAAAATGGATAAAAGCATTCAATTAAAACATACATTAATTAAAATGATTGATAAATAACAAAATAAATTATATGACTTTTGTTTTTCCATCAATTAATGAACATTTTGTAAAAAATAGTAAAAATGTTTGGCAATTAAACTCATTTAATTAAAACATTTAAAATACAGTGTTTTATTAATGTTAAGCCGAGTTTTGGTAAAGTCAGTCCAGACTTTATTTTTGTTAGTCCTGCACACAGTTTCGCTCCCTATCGGCCATTAATATAGTTAATTAAAGTCTTGATTCACTTACTGTAAGAGTAATGCACTGCTGACGATATCCAGTGCTTTATAGTGAGCACAAACTGTGTGTAGAACTAACAAAAATAAAGTCTGGACTGACATTAGGAAAGATCGGCTTAACATTAATAAAATCCTGTAATTTATACCAATTATAACAAAAATATTAGAATTGCAAAGCATTTAAGAGTAAGAGCACAGAAACTATTGAATACCTCTTTCACTCGCGTCGTCGACTAAAAGGATTTCTTTGATGAGTGGCTGCGGAGACGTTCGGATTATAGACTCAACTGTCAAGACGTGTATTAGACTATTATAATCACTAGTCATGAATTAGCCGCTATGGCAGACATACCGGTGCGCAATAATGTACTCCAGGCCTCGTTGTGGAACACTATTACTATTGAAGTCGAAGGAAGAAGTTTGGGATAATGTTTTCGTCTACACCTGTAATACAATTAACACAATATTTATATTAATTGTCCAAAAAATCAATTTCATATCGAAAACTAATGACAAACCCATCCATTCGGACGTCAGGAAGAGATCTGTTGAGCGCTATCCTATCGCTGGCCAAGAGATTGAATTTATTTAAATTGAATTTTTCATTCTTTAGGTCCTCTTCCTCTTTGCCGATCACAACAGCCTTTCCATTCTCTCCCAACCAATTCGAAGGATTAGACTTAAGGACTAGAGATATGTGTGAAGTAGTAATAAAACAATGGCTTTATTTGTGTCACAATTAGTAGATTATTGTTTTGAATACCTCTTGGAGTCCAGGCGTTGAGTTGATTGGGTTTATAATGAGGTAAAAAACTATTGTCTTGTTTTTGTTGCGAAACTACTTTAAAACTATTGACATTATTGTCATTTAAATAGTCATTTGATTCATCACTGAATTTATTGTTTGAATTGGCGTCCAATCCGTCACTTAATTGTGAATTGCGTTTACAGTTAATGGTGTTTTGGGCCAAACACTCCATATAATAGACTAATAAACAGAAACCGAATATAAGCCAAACCATTGACGTCAAGAGGAATACCCGAAAGGTATGCCACCGAACCATTCCCCGCAACAACATCGTCAGCCCGGCCTCCTCTGCCTCACTGGTCCACTCCAACTGTTACAGCACTGGATTGCTATTGTATTGTATTGTATTGACGACAACACCGCACTATAGCACTAACACACGACTGCACACATCACACACAGGACTGCAATCAATGTAATTGTGATTCAAACAATTGACCGCCAATTCAGTGGACAACCATTCCTAGTGTCCACTCGTCTTCACTTCAGTTAATAACAAATAATAGTTTTGTTTCCTTCACTTCATTGAGAGAACACCAAAAATGGGTTCTCTTTTCACTACTCTTTCACTCGTTTTGAGTCCTTTGAGTCCAAAACTCTCTCTTCTCTTCTCACTATTCAATGAACAGCTTTTGATAGCATTGATGTTCAGAACAGTGAATGCATTCAATTGTTGGCCAAAACGTCACTTTTGTATAACACATATTAAACTATAGATTAATGACAATAAGTTGAGTCAATTCTATAGCGTTTTGTAATTCAATACTCATTAGAATATTAGAACAAAACGATAGAATCGGCTCTACTTATGCTCATTCAGCTGTAGTACTCTATGCCTATCATAGACTACGTTTATCTCTGTTTTCTTTCACACAATTATATCCATAAGTTATGTCCAAATATTTCCTATATTTTAAATTCCCTGTATTTCTAAATTAATTTAATTAGAATAATAGTTGAATACAGTTTACTACCGAATTTACGTACACCTATTTTACGAACATTCCGTTTTTACGTACCAATTTTTGAGTCCCAAATCCATTTACATAGAAACTAATGTAAAAAACTACTGATTAAACGAACAACCGATTTTACGTAAAGTTCGTTTTTACGAACAACTGTTATACCCCACTGCAATACATTAACATACTAATTTCATACTGAATTTACGAACAAAAAGTCTAACTATAAAATAAGTTTAAAATCATTTTTGGATAAAAAGTTAACATATATTTTTAAAGTTTTGGGTATATTTTCAAAATTTGTGCGATTATGTAAAAAATAGATTTTTAAGCAAAAAAATGAATTTTTAATTAAAACGATAAAGCAGAAATGGATACATATGACGTGACAAATTTTGTCTAATTTTTAACAAGGAAAGGCATTTTGCAATCGTCAAACTCTTGCTGAATTTAATTAAACATAACATAATTTAACAGAATTTCGGCTAATTTTGTAACAATTTAACAGAATTTAGGCAAATTA
>JAQFXN010001989.1:0-13678 GCA_034693365.1 Liacarus xylariae
ATGCATTTAATAAACTATTGAATTCAGTGAAATTTCAACCAGAGATTTCACTTTACCCTATAAAGCTCCTAAAATTTGTTGTTAATTATAAGTTCAAGTTTTATTGTGAGAGAAAATTTAATACAAACTATAATTTAACTTTGTCTCTAATAAATTAAAACTAACTTTTAATAGTTTTAATCACATAAAAATTGAAATCTATTATTATATTTTTACTTTAAAAGTGTAATAAAAGAATTACATATTTTTTCTCTTCATAAAATAAAGTTAAAGGAAAAAGGAATAAATAGCGTTAAAGTGTTTATAATAATAATAAAGTTCATGTTTGTAATCATTAAATAAAATATGGAAAAAACTTTGAAATCTTGTGAAGAAAAAAGATTTTATATAATATCTGTTCAGAAAAAATGCACACTTTATGCTCTGCTTATTCGATGCTCTCATTTTAGATATTTTTTGTTGAAATAATAGACATAAGATTTTTGTGTTTGAAATTCATTATTCGTATTCACATTATTACTCTTTAGCTTTATTTGCATAGAAACTGTTGGCCAATAATACAGTAAACCTTTTGAATTAATAACTTCTGCAGTAAATGTATAACAATTTTCTTCTCAATCATTTTTTATTTGAGAATTTGTCACAAGTCCTGTGCAACTAATTCTTTGTCCTCTCCCCCATCCCTTCCCTTGGTTTTCAATTACATGACATTTATAAAAGTAAATTATAGGTCAAAAATCTTATTCTTATGATTAAATAAAAGCTTAATTTTCTACCAAAAAAATATGAATATTATATAATGTCTTTGTTTTTTCATTCATAAAATAAAAGCTGAAATTTTTATTTGTTTTATATGCAGAATAAGTCTATTTTTAGTTACCCTTTAATGCATATATTTCTTCATGTTTTTCCATTAGATATAAATAATTGCCAAAAATATTCAGATTATATTTTATGATAACTAATAGCTATTTTGTAAATACGTATAATTTTATAGTCATTAGGCGAGTAATTATTTATTTAAATTTCTTGTATTTATTATTATTCATTCAAATTTCTACAATTATTAAGTTTTTTTGGGACAAATTTACGAAATTTATGAAATATAATTTGTTTTATTGCATCACTTTTTGGCAATAATTATGTTTTTATATATAAATATTTCATAAATAGACATAAAGTTTCTCAATATTATTGAGATATCTATCAATTTATTTAAAATTCTGACAGAATTTGAAGTCAATTCAATCAATAAAACGCTTAAATGTCTGACTGATTGAAATTTAGCATCAATTTAGTGAATAACATCTAGAAAATTTGAGGTTCTTACAGTGCCCTTGGGTTAGCCCTAAATCTATTTAAAATTAAACAATTAATAAAAACATTCTCTAATTATTAAATGTGTTTTTCATATTCGTATCGTTTGTTTATTTTATTTCACATGAATTGGACCCAAACAACCAATATTGTAATATCAGCTTTGTAATATTCTTATATTTCTCTCTATAGTGTAATTCAATTCAAAATATTGTCTTATGATTGAGTAAATGATGATAATTAAGGCGATACTAATAGAAGTCATTGGTTTGTCTACAATTAGATATTTATAGCCATTGGTTGTGATTTTTAGTAAGAAAATCATCATATGGTTAATGATTGAACGACCAGTTGATGGTTTCTGAGAATATAGACAATTAGTTTTTTATATGAAATCAATTGGAAATTCTCAATGATATCCAGTTTTTGTGAATTCGATTTATATTTTTTTACAACTCATTAACAATTAATGTTTTTGAGTATTTATGGATTTTCTCTAATTACAGAATTAATATTTGGTTTAATTAATTATAGGTTTTCTATTAATAACAAAATTCTCTTTCAATTAAATTCAATTTTATTTAGAGAGTCATGTATTCACCAGTTTATGTGATTTTCTTTACAAAACTCTTATAATTAAAATAATATAAATAAAAATATATAACAAAATCTTTTGCGGACATTCTTATGTTGAGGTCTAATTGGTTCCACATTTGAATTTGAGTTTATTGAGTGGTTTAGACTACAACTGCACTGCAAAGCATAAAATATTACAGATTTGTAATGAATTTTAAGAAAAAATTTTGAAAAAGGCGATTTCGGCGCCGTTTCCTAAAAATTTGCTTAGAGGGGGGGTATCTCGCGAAAGCCTTAGAGGTACCTGACAAAAACGCTAGGGGGGGATATTCCGGGCTGGACCCCTCCTTCCACATCCCTGCCTTTATAAAATATAGTGTTTTTGTGTAATTATGTTTTGGATTTGAAGTCTTTTAAACTAAGATTATTATTAACTATAGAATCGGAACTAATTATAGACTCTTTATTTGCTTAATATTATAGATAAAGTGCGAAATCATTATATATAATAGTTGTGGAAAAATATAGCAAAAATAAATTCTTATGTTATGTAAATATCAATTAAGTCTTGTTATTTGCATTTATCTAATCTATTAATATACTGTATATCCGAAAAATGATCGAACAGTACTATTGAGTTAATACTTAGAGAATTGCATTTAAAACAAGAGTATTATTAAACAATTGGAACGGAATTGACTTTGAATTTTATGCTAAAAATAAAAATAACTTTTTATCAAAAATATAAAAACATCTGATATTAAATTAAAATAAGAACAGCAATAAACAAAGTGAACTGATTTAGAGGGATTGAAAACTTTCAAGAATATTATTTAATAAATTTAGAAACTTTCAGCAATACAATAAAGGGACTGGGCTAAATATAAAAAAGTTGCATTCGTTCAAAAAATGAATTATGAATAATTGCAAAAGGGCCAAATCCATCTCCTTGGTTATCTCGGAATAATAATTATTTTAGTTATAATTTATATAAAGATAGTTTTTTGATTAACCATACATTTAGTAACTGTAAAGAATTGTTGACTTGAATTCAATTAGGGATGGGCAAAGGTCGAGAAGTCAGGAGGGTCTAGGGGTAAGAAGATAAGAGACTCAAAGTCACAAGGGGTATAGGGTGAGGTATTTTGCAGTCGTTAAATTCTTATAGAATTTAATTAAAAATGACGTAATTTAAAAGAATTTGACAGAATTATGCTATTTTTCTGTATAGAATTTCACAGAATATTTAAAAAACGACTACTATAGCTACGTTTTCTCAAAATTGTTATGGGGATTAAAAATTGCTTCTTTTTTCTTCATCACGGAGGGGGTGTTTTAGTTATTTTTCGGAGACAAGGAGGATATTTTGACTATACCCCCCATTGCCTGTCCCTAAATTCAATATAACAGAACATTTAAAAGTTTAGATTTTTTAAATACATTTACCAATTGTTTCCTAAATTTAATTGTTCTTCATATTACTGAATATATTTTGAGCTCAAAACTTTCATTTTTAACGAAAATTTGTTTACATTTAATAAAAAATTGAATAATAATTATTTAAAATTGTTTAATAATAAGATTGTTCGGGTGTTTCCTCTAATGTATGGTAATCTAAGTAATTATTTTACTAGAATATTTGCATTTATTTTGCTTTTATATAAAAGTTCAATAATACAACTGTTTTTGTTATTCAATACTATTGTTTATTAATTTTTTTCATCTCTATTATTGCACTTTTTGTGTTAAATGAGTGTAAAAGTAATTCTTATATAATCTAATATTTGTGTGAAATTCTATTGTATAAAACTTATTTTGTGATGACCTGAATCTATAAGACCTTTAAAAACATGATTTCTATAGAATATTGTTTGGAAAGAAAGTCTATTTAATTAATATTTAAATAAAGTAATTCTTATAATGCCATTATTGCTGACTTAATAGAATGTTTCCCTTATGTTTCAATTTATGTTTTTGAAATTCAGCTTCACTTTGAGATGTTATAAGATGAGAAAGGTCTTTGAAAAAAGGGATAATAGTTTATATTCTTTATTTTGTACCGGCATATAATATATTTTGTAGAATTAATTATATATCATTGCAACTTCTTACTTAACAACAGCATTTACTTATAAAACTTTTTACTAATTTTACCTAAATGTCTAAATATTGACAAACTTTTTTAAATTTTATTCAAGTCGGAGTGGATTGTAAAACTTATGAAGAGTATAAGTTAGAGCATATGAAAATTAAGAAAAGGTACAACGCCGTCTTATTTTAACTACTATTTTATTCTTGTTAGTTTTTTCTATTGATTTTACCTTGTTAATTGTAATTAATTACATAGTTGCAAATAATCTGAATTATCACTGAAAATATTTACTATGTCCACAAGATCTGATATTTTATTACTAACATTACTCTTGGACATTATAGGGATACATCAGCACAATTGACTCTAGATGTGCAGATTCAAAAGATGGGGGCTTTATAGTATTAGTCCGAATATTTAACCGAAGACTTTTCAAAAGAAACTTATGTATTAGCCATTCATACAAATAATTTATTAGGAATTTATTTTTAAAATTTGTTTTATATAAACATTTAGTTTTAGGTATTAATCAGTTATCTGAATAAAGGATAAGCCTATAATTTTTAATTTTTCATCAATATAAAAAAGTCAATAACACTTTTATGAACATTGGTGAAAATTAATTTTTAAATATTAAGTTATTAGGCTCAATTTCAGTGTCTTGTCCATATATCTGAATGCATTTTATTTGAATTTTGATATCAATTTCTATACTTCATTTTTATTTTTTTAAGTTTGAAAAGACAAATAAGAATAATGTCATGATTGTCCCAAAATCGGGTCACAACTCTATCACACATTTCACACTTTGATTTTGCAAATTGAAATTAAATTACTTATTTCTTTCCATAAAATGATAATTTGATTGTTTGATTTGTAGCGATAATTGATTTTTTGGGAATTTCTGTTGAAAATTAAACTTTTAATTGATTAGAAATAATTAAAAAAAAGTGTTTGTAGATCTACTAAATGTAAAGTAATTTTTTTCAGTCTTAATATTTTATCTTATTTTTAATTTTATATTACAAACCAATAAACCGAATCATTTAAAGCTTTATTGATTGTAATAAGTTGTAAATTTAATTATATATTTCGTTTCGTTCATATAATTTGTTAAATAATTTTATTGATTTATTCAATACTTTTTAATTTGCAATTAAATGCTTTAATTTCTAACTAAGTATCCGTAAAATTTGTTTAATTTTTTAAAACATATTTCTTTTTAAGAATAAAAAATTAAAAGAGTATTGATAGCTATGTTTACGTTTGACTATGTTATTTTTGAAATGCCGGAAAGTATTATTTGGGGAGCAAAACATTTTATAGATTTTCGAAACGGACTCAATCTGGAGTGTACTCCCGGGTCAATGTTTGACCAAATAAATTTTAAAAAAACTTTAAACAGCGAAAATTTTTAAATGCTAATAAACTCTTTTAATAGTTAAAACAAGTTAAATGTAATACAAATAAGAAAGAATATTGCTCGATCTATTTGACTGCTTAAATTTAATTTCATGTTAAATTCTGTAGTTCAAATTACTTATACCGACAATTACAATTATTATACAGTATGAAAATTTAGGTAAAAATTGTTTATTTGAAAAAAATAATTTTCCCCTGGAATTTTTAGTTTTAACGAAAATTTAAGATTTTGAGGATTATACTACACTCAGTGGACTATTTTACAAAGCATATCAAAAGTAGAATTTTCACAATTGAAGGAATATTTTTAATTTTTTAAAATTCTTTTGCTTAGTTGTTGTAATATAAATACATAAAAAAAATGCCAAATTCAGTTGACGTTTCATAACTTTTTAATAGCAAATTATTATAATTATATTATAATTACAGTTTATTATATTATTATTCATAAAGTATTGTTTAATATCTTTATAAATTGATATCATATTAAATTTACATTCATTTAAATTCATATTTTTTAGCTAATTTTTATTATTGTATTTTTATTGTTATTAATTATTTTTAAGTTAAGATCTTTTATAAAACAGTCTTGTATTGAAAATCATCTCCGCTGAATACTTGGCTGTATAAATAAAATTGATTTGATTGATTGATTGATAATTCAAATCTAACATTAGCACTTGTGCATTCAATTCATCTAATTTTACAAAAAGCCCACTTTTCAAGAGGTCAGATATAAACCTTCCATGTCATTGAGTTTTTTAGTAAAGGTGCGGACACCTCTACAAAGTTGATGGATGTTTCAGTGCATAACATTTAAACATATTCAAACGTAAACCTTGATTGATAGTGAACAAGTGTGAGCTATTCAGGAGATATAGTGACAAATATGATTGACAATATACTAAATTTCCTAATTAAAAAGCGATTGTCAAGCTTATAAAAAGCGGTTTTATTAGAATAAACTAATTTCGACTAAATTTGATTTACCCTAGAGTTTTCTTGAAGATAATTTATCTTAACCCTGCTAGAACTCTATTTTTTAGTTCAAGTTCTCAACATATTAAAATTAGAATATCTTGATTTAGAAATTCTGATGATTTTTTCTGAACAAAAATCAAGCAATAAATCTTGATAAACTATCTTTTCCCCTTTGAAAAAATGATTTGAATGTGTTTTTACCAAAAGAAAACCATAATTTTTCACTTGAATGACTCCTTATACCTGTGTTTCAATATAATAAATTGATTCAAGAAAATATTGAAATCAACAAATTCCAAGCATTCCCACTGAGAAGGACTCATAAAGAAAACGCCAACACAGAAATTTCTAAATTAACTAGTCCACTTTGCACAAAAATTAAGACTATTATTAAGACAACTATTGTATTATTTCACCATGTTTTATTTATCTTTTATTCAGAATCACTTGTTTGTTTCAAAATAAAGCAGCCAGACAAATAAAGCTTGATCATATCACACCAAAATTGATTAGAAAACATTTGTTTTAAAATTAATAAACATTTGAGCAAAAAATTCCACCAAAAAAACCAATTATATATTTCGTAATTTGTTTAATAATATTCTATAGAAACTATACGATAGACTTTGTGTTTTTATTCTATACTATAATTCTTCTATATTCTCAATCAACAGATCTTTCAATTAAGAAGTCTATAAAAATACGATTTAAAAACATTTCTAAAAATAGTAAAATCAATTGAAGCAAATAAATTAAATAACTTATATCACGGCTAAAACTATTTGTAATACTTTTATAGTTTAAAAATGTTAAAACCACTATAATTGAAAGCATTTGAAAAATCGGGGAAATTTGAATATTAGTCCTCAAATAGAAAAAAATTGTCTTAAATCATAAGTCATGTGATGTTATCCACTCTTTCTGTAAAACTTGATTATCAGAATTATTTTTTTAACGAATTTAATCGGGAAAATCCGATTTATATATATATGGTTTGGATCTGACTTTCCTCTGAGTGATAGTAACGAAGTCGTACGGATCGACAATTAATTCGTTTGATATTTAAAAAACAAATTTCAATGATTACCCGTTTGGCTATAATATTAAGATTTAGTTTTAAAAAATTAATTGAAGTATAATTAAAGTGTGTTTTAATTCAATGCTTATGTTGTTGTTTAAGAATTCATTCATAGAATCGATGTGTTTTCGCATTAGTAATAGTGTTTAAGAACTTCTTTTTTTGTATCTAATTATTTATTTTTTCAAATTTCTTCGAATAAGTTTTTTTCTGATTTTTTCTAAAAATTATTCTTCTTGTTTGTTCCGGATTATAGGTCGCGCTGATTTTGGCGGTATAGACAACGCAGCTCTGGATTTTAGTCAATTAGAAGACTATATCAATGACGACGAGGACAACAACAGCACAATGTAAGCCATTGTGTGATTTATTCACACCTAATAGTGATTGTTTGTCGCCGTTTCTAATCAAATGAAAATCCCATGAATTCACTTTCAATTTTTGTTTCATCAGAAACTGTGATATATTTACTAAACAATAGGCATAACAGAGATAAGAGTTGGAAATAGATTTATACAGAATGTCCACAAATTGAATGCTTTTTTTATTTAATTTTGATTGACTTTTACTTTAGTTTTGAAAGACATAATTTATAAAAGATGCTTGTACCTTTGAGTTATCGAGTCTGATTATCCTTTGATATATAATAAATTTAATTACTTAAGCTATAACAAGTGCAGATCAAATTTTAAAAACTGGCAGTTTGGGCAGACGGAATAATTTGAGCAGATTAGACAAAATTATAAGACAAGATAAAAATTTGCCTTAGGTGCAAATAGTCAAGCGATATTTGCAACCCCTGCTTATAAGCAACAACTTTGAACAAGAGATATAAATAAGTTTACATATTTGAGGAATTTTAAGAAACTCAAACACTTGGGAGAAGACATAATACACTATATTCCAAGAATTCCAAGACTTGAAAATCTCAGTGAAAGGTATTTTATTTTGGCGAACCCTATGGGTATTTCAGACTGTCATGTCACACATTTTTCAAATTTTGGACAGGGAGTCCAGAGGAACCTATTCGCAATCGTTAAATTCTTGTAGAATTTAATTATAAATGACGTAATTGAACATAATCTAGACCAATTCTGCAAGAAATTACCTAAATTTAACGGATTTATGACAAGGTGTTTATATCCCTTCCTTGTAAATCCAATTTTATCCTTAAATAATTCATTAAAACTAATTCAAAGTCATAGGACTCAAAAAATTCTTTTTGTTTTATATACATTCGGATGATATACTGATAGACATATAATATAATACATTATTTGTATTTTAAAATGATTCAGAATTTTGAAATACGTTTTCAAAAGTTTGATATAATGAGCGAAAAAAAATAAAAATCAGTTAAATAATAGTCAGAAATATAAGATTAATTGAGCATAAAATTTATCGTAAACACAATCTAAAAGTGGCAAAATTTGTTTTTCCAGTCATTTTTTCGTCTACTCTCTGAACTAAAAATACAGTAAATATTAATTGTTTGGAAAAAAAGACTTTCTTATGACGAGAATATCAAAAGTGAATTATAAAGACTTCGTCTTATCTATTGATCCGTTAAAAAAGCCATTTAAAGTTTTCACTGAAATGATTTCTCTATAAAATGATTGCTTTAAAGATTTGAAATAGACTCCATAATCATGACAAGAACTGATTCTTGTCCTGTCCTGTCCGGTTGTAGTCTTGTCCTGTTCTGTTCTAGTATAGAGAATGTTTTCCTGTCCGGTCCGGTTCCTGTTTTTTAATTTAAAATATTTTCTTATTCTCTCTTGTCTTGTAATGTCTAATATAGAGTACTAAACATGAATTTAATGCTTGAAAATTATATTAAAGTCATTAAGTGTCTGAACAAATTGAAATTTTAAAAAGTATTAATTATTTATGAAAGTGTTCATTAGATTTTCAAATCCTGTCCTGGTATGACAAATATATCTTCATGTTCCTTTCCTGCACAGAAACAGGAAAATACATGAAAAATTTAGAGAGTCTATTTCATATATGAATGAAAAATAAACTTTTTATTTTGTTGTGTTAACAAAACGTTTAGTAATTTTATATAAAAACTAAATTGTATTACAGTTTATGTATAATAAAAATAAAATACTTAAACATAGTCTACAAAATAGATAACTAAACAATGACTGTTTTCCTATTTGAACACCTGATGATGACTTCACGAATTTTAAACGATTTTTAACTCCGCTTTCGAAGAAAAAGGAGTATATAATTTCGTTTGAACCTCAACCCACCTTATAATAATATAATAATCCTATAATAATAACGATGTGATTACCACCCGATTATCCACCCATCCCTCCCTTCCACTCACCCACATCTCCTATAATAGTAACGATATGATTACCGCCCAGTCCACCCATCCCTCCCTTCCACTCACCCACATCTCCTATAATAGTAACGACATGATTACCGCCCAGTCCTCCCTATTATAAATCTATGAGATGAGAGGCTCCAATGCAATGGAATCTGTAACAAATCTATGGAATGAGAGCCTCCAATGTATTGGAATCTATTACAAATCTATGGGATGAGTGCCACAAATACAATGAAAACTAGTAATAATTCTATAGGATGGGAGCCTAAGAACCACTTAATATTTTACTTGGAAAGTGGAGTTATATATATTAATGGTCATTCTTGTTTGTTATTCAAGTTAACAAAAAAGGAATGAAAATTATTTTTTTAAAAACCAATCGATACGGAAAAGTCGTGAATCGAAAAAAAGTTTATATAACTATAAAAAAGTAATTTTCAGAGCATTAAAATAATTATTAATTATATCCCAATATTCATAATAATAGTTACGAAAAACCCCTCAAATATTTATGTAAATCGTTATTAATTTTTATTTCATAAATTCTATATAGAAATTAGAAATATTTGTTGTAACAATAATTTATTATTCTAGTTCTATCTATAATTTTCTCATCTCATATACTGGATATGCATGCTAATATAGATTAAAAATGCTTATTTGGTGAACAAATATAAATAAGATGGTTCAATTTACTTCCAAGTTTATTATAAGATATAAGACAGATGTATTTTATATGAAGTTAGACACAATCAAAAGAACAAAGTGAAACAGATCAAAAAGTTAAAGGACTTAATTTAAACAATTAGTTTATAACAAAATCTAGATGAATAAGTAAGAATAAACCCTGGTAAAAATAAATCAGTTGAAATGTTAAATAACTAAAATACTGTAATTATTAATCCTGAAATAGTTATTTATAACTTAGATAAAATGATCCTCAATATATAATTAGTCCAAGATCCAAACTCATGAAACCATATTATTTACCGATAAAATATTTTAATAAATAACTTTTGATGCTCTGATAATTATATATTCAAAAAATAGTGTAAAATATTAAATGCACGAAAAAAGTATAACAAATTCTAAAATCATCGCTAATATTTAGCATTCATCATCTACCTAGCAAGCAAACTAACTAGCTTGAAAAGTATTATAAATGCTAACATTGCATAAATATTTAATGATATTATAAATATTAAAGATATTAAACAAAAATAAAATTTATAATTTGTAAAAAAATATAATAATTTAATGTTATTCATACCTAAAACAGCCTGAAGTGTCTGGTCTTCGAGTAAGGCATCCATTATTTGCACTTATAGTTCAATTGTGTTAAAAGTATCAATGTAAAATATATGTTCAGTATTCAAAATTATTGCTGCAATTTTTAAAATCCAATTGTTTTTTACACAAAAATAATATTTGAGATTCATATTATATGAGATTATAAAATAAAATGTTTGGAATCAAAATTAAAAATCATTATTAGTTGAAAAAACCTTAAATGAGATGATTATGTGATTTATATATTTGAGTTGAATATAATAATTATAACATAAATAAAATTTAAATACATTGCACTATAAATACATGTTTCAAATGATATATATATTGTGTAAAATAATAAAATTGGGAAAATATTTTTGTTGTCAAATATATTCTGCCGTTTGGGCAGACATTAACTGTTGCATTGAATTCACGGTCAATGTTATCGTATATGAAAGAGTTTTTTAGCGTCGAGTGAAATAACTTCATTCATAATATTTAGTATACGTTGTGTCGGAAACCATAGGAAAAAACTTTTTTTAAATTCACTCCAAACACAAAACTTTTTCAAATACAGCACTAATTAAAAGTCATTTTAATGTCTGAGACGAACAAAAATATACACAAAAATTAAGTAAACTCTGGTTTAAAAATGAAATTCTCAAAATCGTAAATGTCTTGTGTTGTTATATCACAGGTAAATAAAATGGTCAGTGCTTTTTGGTTGTCGGAGTGAATCACACAGAGCAGAGCGCACACGAAAGTTGTTGTGCCGTCACAGCCATACAAGTTCTTGAAAGTTCACTTTCCGTACATTAAATCTCTACTCATAACAAGTTTTCATATCATAAGAGAGTGGAGGATAGGAGAGGTTAAACTCGTCCGCATTAACAGGGATGGGGAAGGTTAAAAGCATCAGGTGGTTATATATTGGAGTAGGGCATCACTAGTATTGTGATCACAGTATTGCGGCATCATGCACCAGGATGGGAGGATCCTGGGGGTGTACTAATGTGGCGTTAAATAAGGCTCACTTGAAATCAAATTAACTTTTTCACCAAAACTCAAAATTTAATACAGGTATTACTGTAAAGAATTTTCGTCTGAATTAGGGCTGGCCAATAAACTCAAAGACCACAGGTATAGGGAGGGTATTTTGAATCACCAAGATTATGCAAATAGAATTATATTTTAAATCACCAAGATTATACAAATAGAATTATATTTTAAATCTACCAAATTGAATAGCTTCGAGCCCTAAAACATACACTAAACTGTATAAAATATATGCATTTCCAATAAGTCATAATGGGCTAAATTTTTTGCTAATCAATTTGAGCATAAAATTTTTACAATTTTTAAATACATATACAATAAAGTATTCGGAAATAAAATTTGAGTCAAATCGTGGCGCTCCGGAATCGGTTCATTTACTCTCCTAGTAAATGAACACTAAAAATTTGATCAATATTTTGGCAAATGAAACTTTGTAATGAAGTTTCTTCCAGTAAGAATTGGGGTTTATTTAACATCACAAAAGTATTGTGAAATCACAAAATTTTCCAAAAATTTCACGATTTTTAGCTGAATTTTGATTATTTTAGTAAAAATTCAATAGAATATGTTAATTCTTCACAAGATTTATCAAAAATATGACCATTTAAAAAAAAAATTCTATAAAGTTTTACTAATGTATCCTGGAGGTTTTGTGAGAAAACAGCACCATCTTTTCCAAATACTATAGAAAGAGGTATCCTAAGCACACTTTTTGTGTTCAGCAAAATGGATGAACTCCTCCGCATCTCTGGTTATTATACTCTCTGCTCAATATTTGAGTGTATTGCAGGGGGACTTGCAGTCAATCTGAAGCACTTGCCAGTTGGCAGTGAGCGCAGAGAGCGAAACAGAAAATGAGTCTTTGATTTTCGGTCTGTAGTTCTCATCCCAGTATATAAACAATATTACATACGGTATATGAAACCAAACAGCGCTCTCATCTCACACTCCTCACTGACTTTCCTACAATATCTACCTGTGCTTCACTAGTTTGGCGAGTTTACAGTTTTCTCTCTGACATTAAAGTCTCATTATTTCCATTCCATTGCTATTATTGTTATTTTTGAAACCAGGAATTACTAAGCGATTGAAAATAAATTATTTTTTTTATTATTCTTTAACAAAATTATTCTGTACTAACTCTTCTTGGATATCATCTATTTTTCAGAAATACAGAAAAATACAGATTTTCAGTAATAGCTTAATCTTGTGCAATAAATGTATAATATTATGTAATTCTGCTCAAGGTAGGGATGATCAAGGATCTATTGTTAGATGAACCTATTTTTAATACAAAAATTAAATTAATTATATTAAGAAAAACCTTATTTTTTTGTGGACAATAATGGATTTATTTCGCGAGCAGTTTTTTACTTTTATTTTAAGATTCATTTTAAAATTTTTAAACTTTTTTGTAAATGTGAAAATGTTTAGTGAAGGAAAAACTACGGCACGAGAGATATTTTTTATTGAATATAGACTAAGATATCAACAAATATTAGTGCGTGTAATGCGAGGATAGCATTAATAGTGTAGAATAATA